>JANSTW010064120.1:0-21007 GCA_027564275.1 Diadocidia ferruginosa
GAAGCAAAATTCTGTCTGAGAATATGGCCGACAATATTTTTAGTTCATTGTAGAGGCAGAATTCTGTCTGAGAAGATAGCCGACAATTTGGCGAAAAATTTTGCGATTTGCAATGACTTTGTATATAATAGATTTTGAATTAGAGAGCCTGGATTGTGTTAATTAAGTAACATAATCCAGATAAACTCTACTGCGAATGATAGGTGATAACCCAGTTGAGGAAAATTTCCCAGCCAGACTGAATCTCAAAACCACTGGCTCCATGCTGATTATTCGTAACCATATTGATTGTATAATAATGATAAACTCAATTGATAGTACCAATAGTAAATTTAAAAAAAATAAAAAAAAAATAAATCAATCATATTTTCTACCCTTAAATATACATTATATAAAAGCTTGTTTTATATATAATATTGATTCTATTCTAATTTTGTTGTTTTTTGTTTTGCTTGAAACATTTATACGATTTCTTCAAAATTTTCCCATGCTCGGATGACGTAATCGATATTATATGTTCGAACCACCACCGTAGCACCCCCATAAATTTAAAAATCAATGCAGCTGATGGTTTTTTTACATATATATATATAATATTTTTATGCGTTGCATGAAAAAAGGTATATATGATGAAAATTACGTGTTTTCGCACATTTTTGGAAGTGATGTTTTATTTATTATGTTTTTTTTTATTTTAATTGTATGTACTCATTAAACAAAAACAATTTTATGGAAAACAATTATTTTTGTGATTTGTGGTTCTCGAGTTATGAAAGGGACAAAATCTTCGAAAATCCCGTGTAGTGTTGATATCAAAAAGCTGCCAAAAAATAAGTATTTATCCGATTGAAACGACATGTAGATCTATAGGATATTAAATGGGTTAACTGACAAAAGTAAGAAATTTTAGGATTTGGAATATTTTCATAATTCAAATTGGCCGCCAATTTCAAAATAAATTTGGTATATCTCTTTGAGAGATTTGGTATTTTGTATTTGGCGGCCATTTTAAATTATGAAAATATTCTAAATCCTAATTTTTTTTATTTTTGTCAGATAACTCATTTAATATCCTATAGATCTACAATTTCGTTTCAATCGGAAAATACTTATTTTTGGGAGCTGTTTGATATCAACACTGCACGTGATTTTCGGCGATTTTGACCACCTTGTAACTTGAGAACCACAAATTACAAAAAAAAATTGTTTTCCATAAAATAGTTTTTTTAATGAGTTCATACGATTAAAATAAAAAAAAAACATATTAAAAAAACATCACTTCCAAAAGTGTGCGAAAACACGTAATTTTCATCACATATAAAATATAATTAATGTTTGTCGTGAATTTAATTTACAATGTGTGGTGGTACCTATATGCATTAGCACGTCACAATTTTATACATATAGAGATTTTATTTATATTTTATCTTATAACTTTGTATTTTATTTATATAAGTTATAAGTTTTGCAGCTTAATAAATCGACTATAACAAGAATATATATAACAAACTTTATTTAATAACCTTGACTTTTTATTTGTGTTGTATGTTGAATTTATTATCACATACAATTAAGTATCAATAAAAATGGATCAATATATGTTAAGTTTTATACCTCGGTTTATATCGTATAATATTATAAATTAATTTCTTTCCGTCGAGATATATAAACCTTGGTCATTTATTATTATTAAAAAAAATGACGCGGTAAACAAAATTAAATAATTACTTTTAATTGCACTAATTTTAAGGCTTGAAATGTTAAATGGCTATTTGGCACTATCTGGAGAGTGTTATCCATCTCCACTGATGACGGGTTAGTCTAGAAATAGTGCAACTCTTAAAATAGTAAAGCTTAATATTATAATTGTAATTTTGTAAATTTCTAAATTTAAAATATTAACTTCTTATATATATAATATATTCTTTGATTTATACTGTTGATTTAAAGTAAATTAAAATTATACTTTTGTCATAATCACTAAGCACATAGAATTTATTTCTTATTTTAGAAAAATATATTATAACAGTAACTGATTTAAAAATTTAATTATTTCTATCTGAAAAACCGTAAATACCTTGCATAGAATTATATATAAATAAATTAAAAATCTTTTTTGTTTGTTTCGTTTTGTAAAAAAATAATTTTACAATAAAATTATTATGCAATTAGATATAAACTATATAGTATAGTAAAGAAAAATAAGTGAACCAAATTAAAAAGATCTAAATAGTTTTCTTCATAACTTTATACAAAGATCTAAGCGCTAAGGCAACGATACAAAGATGAGATTCTGCCTTATAATATACACGTATAAATACAACTACTTTTTTGTATGAAAAAAAAAACTATATAAATTCTAAGAAATCAGTGAATTGCTTTTGAGGTTTTTCTATATAAATTAAAAATGAAAAAGCAACAAAAACACAAACAATTAAATCTTAAAAGAATTATTCGAATAAAACAATTTATTTCTATATGATATAAAATTCATACAAGAAGCGGAAATCTCTCATTATAATATTGAAGAGATAATATAAAATACAATTATTGTGTATGAGCCGCTAAGTATTTTATTTAAATTGTACCGAGTAAAAGTGGCAAAAAAACACAAAAATCAATTTTAGTAAAAAATTCTAGTGATATTTATAAATATTAAATATCTATAAACAAACTAAAAAATATCACTCAACTTTGAGCGAAATCAGCGCCATCTTTTTTTAGTGATAAAATCGTAAATGTTGACTGGTAGTTGTATTCACTTAAAATTTACACTTTACTTTTAGTGATTATCACTCATCAAATAAATTTAGGTTGTATTTCGCTTTATTTATAGAGTTTTTCACTCGCATAATTTGTAATCGATGTAACTGTAAAAAAGTCGCTAAATATTAACCGATTTTTAATAAATAAATTAACTCAAACAATCAACTTAATCATAATATTTAAGTCAATTGCTATAATTTTTTTTGTTATATTTGAGTAAATTTAAATCAATTTAAATCAGTTTTTTAAGAAAAAAGAAGAATTTTTTACTTAATTTTTTTTTCACTCAAACGATTTGATTAAATTATTGAGTGAATTTTTTCTTTAAAAAACGACGAATACATTTTACGCGAGGTTTACTAACTTTTCCCCCTCAAAATTACTTTTTTTAGAGTCATACTTTACTAATAGTATAGATAGTAAAATATCAAACTAAAAAAATTTCACTCAATTGATTATTTTTGAGTGAAAAAAGATAGTCAACTCCGAGAGAAAATGTACTTCTCTTGTTTACTTATAATTTGTAATAACCAAAAAAATGTTACCTCAATGTCGAGAAAAAAATACTTGCTAATTTAATCAAATAATTGAATTTATTTTATCAAAAAATTATCACTCAAAATCAATTTTATCGTAATGCAAAAAAATCATTGAAATGATAATAAAATTCTATGCGAAATTCGTTAAATCTTTAATTTATTAGATAAATCTAAAAAAAAAAAATTGTATGCGGATTAGCAAAAAAATAACAGTTTGCTAATAATATGTGAGTGGGTGCGTTTGTTGGTTACTTTTATTTTGCATTTCAATATTTAATAAAAAATTATTGTTATGTTAATTTCCAAATGAAATATCTAAAATTATAAATTGCTCAAATCCAGAAGATTTATTATATTTTAATTTATTTCGCGAGGCAATGACGACAATGAGCATATTTTAATATATATTTGCGCGTATGTTTTTTTAGAATTAAAATATTTACATATTTAAAAGCAGACTTTCGGTCCAAGAAAATAATTATAGTTTCTAAAACTTGATTTATTTAATGTAAAAAAAACAACAACAACAAGGAGCGAGAGAATATATGATGTACAAAATAACAACGTAAGATGGCGCTATTTAATGTAAAAAAATGCGCCCTCTATGGAACATTTATTGAAATATTTAACTAGATTAATAAAAGTGTATTTATTTTGTAATGAAATCTTTTATACATTTGCTTTATTTTCTTATATTCAAAAAATAAAAATTTTAATCTCGTCAATATTTCAAAACAAAACAAACCCACAACACAAAAAAAACGTTCGTCCTACATTTGGTTTTTAATTAAAAATAGTAATGTCTCAATTATAAAAGCTATATCAAAATGTGTGTGTGTGTGGAAATTCGTTGATCTAATTAGAAAATTAATTATCTCTCTCTAAAGAAGTCGTGCATCTGGTCAATATATTTACGTATACAAAAATAAATTCGTATAGTCTATTAAAAAAAAATCAAATGTAAAAAGCATATAAAGACTTTCTGATTGATGTTGATCAATTTTTATGTTGTGTTGTGAAAAGCATCTATAACTTTACTATACATAAATATATAAACAAACTTTGAACTAACTCGCCGCACATAAAAACCTCTAGAAATAAATTTCTTCAATAAATTTTAGATTTTCTAAATAACGTTAAAAATAGCCAATATATTATTCTGCACCGGTGTCGGTCATTCACAGTTATATATTAAATCTAACGATAAATTAATATATAGACGCAGAAGAAAAAAAATCTATGCATAATAAATCTATCAAAAAAATTGTAAATAAATTTTATAAATTAAAACTAAGCCGCATAGAGTTAATATAATAATAATTGACGAGTATATAGATTTATATTCACAATAAAAAACTTCAACAAATTTCGTATAGTTTTCTCGCATCGAAAATAAATCAAACGTAACCAATAGAAAACTTCTTTATTATTTTTTGTGAAATATAGATAAAAAGTTACAAACAAAAAAATAATTAAAAAGTATTTAAAAAAATCGATCGAAAAAAGATATTATGCAATAGATCATTATTATTGAGGAAACATTTGTTATAATATAGTGAAGCAGTTACATTATCATGATCTAAAAATAATTAAATGCATATTTCATAATCTTTGCACGACTGATAATTATGACAGAAATATGAAATTTATTAGGGTCAAAGGCTTAATTATTGGCATATGTTTTTTTCTTAATTTTTTAATAATAAATCAGAGAATTTAAAATGGTTTAACCAGAGACAACAAGAGATATTCAAACCTTAACATTAATTCTTTAAGAAATAATTTATTAAATCTAATAAAAAAATTACCAAATATTATCAGCATCCTATATGTCGTTACATAAAAAACCAATTGTTCTTCATTTATAAAAAAACAGGATCTTTATTTTACAAATTTCTATTGTTATAATATTTATAGAAAATCGATTTTTACGTTTGTAAAATTTTTTTTTTACATTTTTATTTTATTAATTCTTTTGTATATCCATCTCTAAATGTCTATACAGTTAAATTTATTGATATTTCGTATACGACCATGCACAATGCTCATCTGAGTATAATTTTAATTTTGATGGTTTTTAACATATATTTTATTACTTTTCAGCATATAATACTTAACTCAATATCTGTTAACCTATTAAAGGAAGAGAAACTATATAGAAAGCCATAAACTATTTTATTCTTTTCAACAAATCAAGAACAATTTTATCAATCCCAACATATTAAGTGTACATAAACAAATAAACATATATCGATCAAGCTGTATATAACAAAACAACAATTCAAATTGCAATTTTATGTTGACGCGGGAGACAGTAAGATTGGCGCCATTATATTATATATAAGGCACCACTTTTATATTTATCCATCCATCCATCTACATATTATATACTAGAAAAATACATCTCCGCAATCTCTATGGGGATTCTTAAATAATATTATTTAATAATAGAAAAATCTATAAATTGAAAGCATTTTATATTTATACATAATTCAAAGTATAATAAACATTATTTAAATATTATAATGATTTATTTTCATTTTTAAATTGAATCAAGTTAATATTTATTTTTACATAATAAACATCAGACTATAAAGAACATTTTTCTATATAAAATATAAATTATGTAATTCAATTTTCTATATAATTAAATAATATTTAGATTGTTGACCAAAAATATATTAAAGATTTTTTGTTTGTATCTTTCTCAATTAACCTAGTTTTTTCATTGCTTCTTTTTGTTGTATATTTAATGTATATATATTAGGATCACAACATTTTTTTTTAAATTGCTTTCTTTATTTTATTATTTTTTAATTAAATCTATTAAATTACTTTACATCACAATCTCCTTAAATGATAAAGACAATTAATTAGTTATTTTGTATAATTATTAAATAAAAACAAAAAGTATGATTTCTATACAGTATACTTAATGAAAATTCCATATAAAACTAAAACCGCTCTATAATAGAGATCTTATGTCTAATTTTTCTGAAACTTTTTTTAGTATCGTTTTGTAGCAAGTCGACTTGCTACAAACCTATTACTATATATTATAACAAAAATTTCAAAATTTATCTTCTATATATGTTTCGATAGCTATCCTAATGTATTTACAACATTATTTTCTTATTACTATTTTTATCTATCGTATAAAAAAACAAGTAAAAACAATACGTCTTCTTATATAACCGAACATTTATCTGCGTTCTTTCATTTCATTCAACATAAAAAATTTCTTGTAAATTTTCCCATTGATAAAATTAAGGTGATTTTGAAGAAATTGGAGCAGATTTTGTTGATATTTGAGCAAATTTTCGTTGAATGTTTGAAATTTGAATGATGAGCAGATTTAGTCGAATTTTACAAAACATGAAATTGGAGTAAATATCAAGAGATTTAAAAAAATACATTTTTTGTTTCAACGAATTTTGCTAAAGTTTTCCACAGAATTTTGGTGACATTTAAGTAATTTTTTAAATATGATACAGTAAAACAAACAAAGCGTTGATGTTGCGTGTGCAGTGATATTTGTTGTTGTAGAAGTTAATGAAATTCTTTACGTTTTTAACGGAAAATCTTAGAAAATCACTTTATTTAAGTGAAATTATGAGATATTTTTTAGAATTTTATTGAAGGGTTGTAATGAATTTAACCAAATCTTTCACATACAATTTTTATTCGATTGATTTCTCAATGAAATTTACAGAGATTTCGCACTGTATCATCAATCTATCTCATGTAACATATATAAATTTCGATTACATTGACAATGTTCCTCATTATTTTTGGATTTAATACTAATAGTTATAAGTATAACCATCAAATTAACATGCGAATAACATCCATTTTATTGAGCCGCCATGCCTTATCAATATACATAAAAACTATATTGTTATATACAACTTATATATAAAGACAATATAAATCCCAATTATTCTTATAGAATATATTATTTCAGTAGCGAGAGATTAATTTTTTTGAACAGACAATTAAATTTGTTTATTTTATCCTTGTTTTTTGTATTAAATGTTCGAATGCAGCAAATTTTCATCATCAGTAAATGTCGATATTGCGGAACCATATAGGACAATAAAGAATTTCCTCCAGCAGCAGTTTTTAATAAAAGTAAATTATATTTTACAAAAATTCTCGGCAAAAAAAAGTAACAATTTTACGAAATTATGAAGTTAAATAAACAGTGCTTCATCTTAGCTTACCGCATATTACCCTTTTAGACCCTATCGCGACTGAATAACTTATATTGGTTATAAAATTATAATATAGATTGTATCAAAGAAATAATCTTATAAATACTAAACAATATAAGTTGATGTTTTATTTAGGCTTATATAAATCTCTCTGGAGTCGGGATTAATCGCCGCAGATTAAACCTGCGACTTTTATCATATAATATAAGTCACAAGAACAACTATATACGCAATATATAAATCATTTAACTGAATTAATCTTTCATATGTTATACTTGAGAGTTTATATAAATATACGAATAGACAAATTTAAATGAATAAATATCGAGGGGAAATCACTTACGGAAATCATGGGACAATGGTGCGGAATTCAGAAATCATTTCGGAACTCATTCGGAAATCAGAAATCATCTCGGAAATCAGAAATACTCTCGGAAATCAGAAATAATTTTTGGAAATCAGAAATCATTTTCAGAAATCACGGAAATCAGAAATCATTTTAGGAAATCACGGAAATCATTCGGAAATCAGAAATCATTTTCGGAAATAAGAAATCATTTTCGGAAATCACGGAAATCATTTCGGAAATCAGAAATCATTTTCGGAAATAACGGAAATCATTCGGAAATCAGAAATCATTTTCAGAAGTCACCGAAATCATTTCGGAAATTAGAAATCATGGGACAACATTTTTGCTAGTGGTTTCCCCTACGATAAATATAATAATAATAAAGAGATTAAATATATGCTGAGATGCGATTATGCTTTTAATCAAATTGTTATTTAATATTTTAATAAAATAATCGTCTTAACTACTTGTATATTATGTTTGTTGTATAAACGAAATCGTTAACGCGGGCGGCGACACAAAAATATTGTGTTTATTCATTATTGTATTAAAGAATATTTTTCTTTTATTATGCATTGCATGCGCTATGCGGGACAGAATTAATTGAATTATTTATTATTAAAATTTAATACTTATCAATTGTAGGTAAAAATATGTAAATCAAGTCAAGTGCGCGTAAACTGCTGAATTCAAAATGAACTTACCTGAAAAGAGAAAAAAAATATTAATTTATATTTGAATTACAATTAAAAATAGTTATTATAGAAAATTTTAAACATAACCCTAGACATTTTTTTATATTTTTATTTTATTATGTTATGAGACATAACCTATAAGAACTAATTTATAAATTAATTCTCAACGGTTATCTATATAGATGTAAATTATTAAAAATAGGTAATATTATTGGCTCCAACCGTACTATAGATCGAATCAGAGATTATAATACAAAATACATCTTTAAAATATTGCTGACAGATGGTGCATGACATGGATAAAATTTCTACTAGAGGGCCACTATCAACGCCATCTTACGATTTATTTTATATAAATTTCTTCTTGGTCTATGTATCGCTTTTACTTAAATATTCTTAAGAATCTTTGTATTTTTATTGAAATTGAAAAATGGTAACAATACTGCGATTTTTTAAATTTAGAAATTATCCATTATACAATTTAATTAAAAATTCAAATATAATTTGCAATTTTATTACGTATAAAATATTCAATTTACAAAAAAATATTATTAAAAAACAAAAGAAAACCGAATTGTTTCTATAAATTACAATAATTTGTTCATGTGCATTTATATATTTTGTAATTATTACTATACTCAAATATCACAAAAGTCGGTTTATATTTGCAATTAAGTGTTTTGAGAAGTGATTTTATTACAATATAAAAATATACGTAGATAATTTGATATACAACTTAAAGGCGTTTAATTAATAAATATAATTAAATGCTTTAATATAATATGTCGACAATACAATATAATTAACCAAAAATATATATCTAATAAAAAAACAGACTTTTAACTAGTTTTATTTAATTACTATATACAATATAGGTATATGGGTGGAATTAGAAAATTTTGTACTTTATAAATCAAAGACATTAAACTTTAACTTATTTTATATTGTCGCTTTTGAATACTAAATTAATCAAAATTTGACTAACACTGTGAGATTGACTGTATGTGGGACTGACTGACTGTGCCTGTGGGAACATGTAATTTGGAAAATTTATTCATATTTTTTTAGACCGAAAAAAGCACAGACATGACAAAATGTACACTCCAAAACTTAAACAAAAATCAGTGAGTTTATTCTAGTAAAAATATGAAAAATATGAACATATGAAATACATTTTTAATTCTTCAATTTTGTACAGAATTTCTAATTCCACCCATATATATTACAGCTATTATTATAATTATTGCCATTTTCTTTTATATTAAATAAATTTAACAATAATACGAAAACTTATTGCGAATAAATAATTATAAACTATTTTTTTTTTACAATTTAAAATAATTTTTATATTAATTGTTAAAAACCGAGTAATTTATATCGCATATATTTATTTTATATGTATAATATATATAATCGTAAAATTGCATGAAATCTATATATTTACAATAATTTTGTTATTGTTATTTGCTATAGGTATAAGCAACATTGCATGGTAAATCAAAAATAAATTAATAATTAAAATTTTTTTTTTTTATAAAAAAAAAAACAATTTATTAATATTCCCGGAAACGCTAATATATAGCAGACGCGGTTAATATCACATTTAACAAGTTTAATGCATTAAATATTATGCGAGTAAGAAATTATTTTATAGCTTTTTTTAATGGGTGTTTGGTTAAAATGAAAACATTGTGACGATCAAGTATACTTTTATGAGATTTTTCGCATTAAGATATTTGCTTTATAAATAATAATACTAATTAATAAATTAAATAATAATACTAATTTCTGAATTACAAACTAATACATAAATAAAAAGGTCAACATGTTTAAAAAAATTAATAAATAAATAACTGTACTATAGACTATATAGATCTATGAGAAAATGTCAAACATTATGTACTTTCATCGTGCAATACTACATGACAACTGGAATTTTGACATCTCGCATACGCAGTAGCAAAGCTAGAGTTTGTGTAACTCAAAGAAGCAGAACAGAAAATATTATGTGTTCAAAGAAACAGACATATTTTTGTTATGACCAAAAGACGGTTGACAGTGTTTTTATAGGGCAACATTAAAGGAAATAAAAGAAGAAACAAATTTCATTAGATTTTCTAAATTTTTAAATATATTAGAATTTTCTAATAAATTCTAAATACGATTTAATTTCATTTAATGTAGAAATTTAAGTTGATAAAATAATTAAGATTTAACTATATATATAGGTATGCAATTTGACGATATTTTTTTAGTAAATGCAACAAATTTTATTGTATAGACAAGAGCTTTTAGTGAAAATTTGATAGAAATCGAAAAAGCCAATAGAAATTCTATATCTTTGCAGGGCAGAAAAAAAATGTATCGATAATATTAAATTTCAAGGTGCGGGCACATTCCACCTTTTTATATATGTATATGTATTATATAGAATACAATTAATTTTAATAATGATAATTTTGTTTATCAAACCCTTAAATTATAAAGAAGAAATCATTAATTTTTTCTTCCCAAAAACCCACACACAAAGTTCTATAAAACGACGACAACTTTTATATTTATTCAAAAAAATGACTCACTCTGGCGAACGATGTTTTATTTAATTCGATTATTATTGTTAAAACCGGTAAAAAGGACCAAGATATATGCATTATATATGGGATAGGTCAAGGTAAAAAAAAACGAATTTGTAAGTTATAAGATAACAAAATGTCTCTATATACAATTTATATATTGATATAACTCGCCCGCATAGACCAAATATATAATAATTCTAAAAAAAGTAAAAAAAAAATACATTTAATATAAAAGAAGAAAAAAATTATCAAAGTTTATGTAAAACCTTTTAAGTAACAAAAAAAAAATGAACTACTATATACAAAGGTGTTATGGTCCCTTTAAATTGTTTGTGTTAAAGGTTCTGCATTCATATATAAAAGATCGAGTTTCTATATAGTCTATACATATTATATACAAATTCTAATTTGTCCATTCATTAAAATTCTCGCACTTGGGGGTTTTTTTAAGTGCTATTTGATTTATTTTGTACCGGATAACTTTTTACTTAAAGTTTGACCCGAAATATTAAAGATATAGCACATTGTAAATTTTTTTTATTGCTCTTCTATATAATATGGTGTCGCAGTGTGACTAAATATATTAGTTGGAATATTATTGTTATCATAGCATTTATGAAAAAAAAAACTTTTTTACAATTGTCCGACATCTTAACTTTGCAAAAAAAATGTACAGATTCCATGTAGATAAAAGACCATAATTTATTAAGAGGACGATATGATTTTCAAAATATAATATATACAATATTTTATATATAAGACTATGCAATGCAGAAAATATATTTGTTGCAATTTGTTTAACACTTAAAAAATGTACAATAATCGGAAAAGAGGATAATTGTAAAACAAATAATGCATTCCAATATGGCAGATAAAATCTGAAATGGTGGATTCAACATGGCAGCTGATATAGTAGTAGATTTAAATGAACAACATAATTAGTGAGAAAATAAGAAAATTCCCAAAAAATTGTTGTTATATAATTGTCTGTTATATGGAACGTATCTACCGCATAAATCGAGGGTCAGGTGTATATATAAAAAGCCTATTGGGAACAATATTTTTTTATATTACATTATTACAAAGTATTATACATACATGTAATATATACTTTCTTGCCTAACTATATATAATAATATTATGTATATAGCACATTTTGCGATAAAATGCGATATTATTTTGCTGATCACATATCACGTGTTACCGCATTTTATATAGAAAATAAAGTATATACAAACCAAAATATATAGAACCATTTACCGCATCACTCAAACCGATATCCTTTTTTTATATAATATAATATTTAACATTCTTTTCATGGATTTTTTTTTTTCAATATTATCGGCTTATCCTCATCATTTCATGTTCATATGATTTATCTTTTAAATGTTTCTGACTCTTTATGGTACACACAAAAAAATGGACCAAGATCATATTGTACATACATTTTTTTTGTGTACTTAAAAAAAATCCCAAAAGGCACATTTATCTGCACGGCTAAATAAATCGATATAATATATTGAAGTAAAATTTAAGAGTTATTATTATTTATTATTTATATAAAAAGCTTATGTTCATATATTTAATGTAGTTATTATTTTTCTGCGATAGAAAATAAAATGTATAGCTTATAAATTTTTGAGTTATGGATGTACAGAACAAAAATCGAAAAATTAAAATTTAAGTTCCAGTGTTCAATAAATAAGGGCCAAAAGCTCTCAAAAGCTGTGTCTTAACTCTATAGACAACACAAACATGACATCATCAGTATAAAACATGATTTTTTTTTAACTTGTTTCGAGACCTTTACAAACCGTCATCAGTAGGGCTAATTGAGTGTAAAAAGCTCAATAAAAAAACCCAGGCATTTTGAATTTCACAATATTTTTATTTTTAAGTTTTATTTGATCACATACATAATATTTTCAACTTTATTAGAATTTATTCAATGGTAGTTAATGACTTTTGTCTCTACGAAGATATACAATACAAATTATACAAATTATACAAATATACAGAAGAGGTTAAGAAGAATATATTTTTTTGTTGTATAATTATTTGTCGTGTTTTTCTATCCGCACATACAATTTAAATAAAGTGCAGAAAAGTAGCTTATACAATACAATATAGAGAAATTCTATGTATTTTGTCGTTCTTCAAAGAAACTGCACATTTACATTATATAGAGATAGGTATAAAGCTAAAGCTTATTTTGTAACAAAGAAAAATCATATATACAATATAATAATTGCAATATTTACCTGAGCAATGACAATTTATATAGTTAGTAGTGTTTTGTATAACAACGGCGAGTTGCATGAATGCGTTCATTGCTATATCTGCGTATATAAGTACAGAAAAGGTTTCTTATTATTATCATATACTATGGCAGATAATAAAGTGAGTAGCTCCGCATTAAAAGTATAATTGTAGGAATATAATGCCTCGAGTTTTGACAAAAACTATTTTTTAATTATAAAATTTTACAAATTGTTTCAACAACTAACTATATATGATCAGCGGCGTATTTCCCAATAGGCCACTTAGGGGGCTCCCGACTCCAGGGGGCTCTCAAAATATTTTTTTATTTTAATACATTCTTTTGTTATTTGAAATATACCTACACAAATTCAAAGCATAAGTGGGCTCCTAAACTTTCAAAATTTTGTGTTTTAGGATATTTTATGTCAAAAAATTTCGCTGCGCGGCTATTTTAATTTGATACATGCGTATAAAGCTAATCTTTCTGTTAGTTAAACCGATGAAAAGAGAATACAGATTTCTGTTAAATAGTCAAACAAATATTTTAGTCAGAGAAATTCAAAGACCAAGGAGGCCGATATTTTTAAGCAAAAAATTTCGCTGCACGGCACTTTTAAATTGATACATTTTTAATAATGTACTTACTGTTACTTATACGATTGTAAGAACAATACAGATTTTTAATAAAAAAAACCTTTTTTACTCAAATCAAACCTGGTCAGGGGGGCCTCAAATTTTTTTAAATTTTAAATTTGCCTAGGGCCCCTTTAAAACCATTATACGCCACTAGTGTATATAATTAAGTATTTAGGTAAGAGATTGATGCTAAATATTGTGCTATGTACTCTTGGTTGTTGCGATGCTTTAGCCAATATACGTTTGGTTATATTGAAATTAGGCACGAAGCGTAAACATCTTCATACATTTAATTTAACTAAATAAGTTAAAAAAAATTCAACTGTAAGATAAAATCAGGTCGATAGTTGATACACAGATATTTTTTCACTGACTTATTTTTTGTTCTCCTTTTCATATTATAAATAATGTTCTCATCTCCCGCTATACTCTTGAATCTATATAGGTGAGAAAAATTTTATGAGAAATATAAAAAGTTTAAAAGTTCAATAAGCTTATACATATAAATGCATCACACCAATGAAAGTATCTTGGATAATTGCCATGTGTCTCTGCTACATATATAATGATTTAGAGAAGTCAATATTTTTTATTTGAAAAAAAAAAACAATGTTTGAGTGATTTTTGTTTGTATTACTTAAAATTTACGAATTTATAATAATATTTTAAGGCAATTAATTAAATATTTATCTCATACGGTTGTACAAGCATACCATGCTATATAGAGAATATTCGTCATTATATATTTTAATATCGCATTCAGACAAAATTCTAAAACTATAATAATATTTGTGGTTGCGATGCATTTAAAATGCAATATTTATATATATGCAATTTGCTATATTGTTGGCATAAAATATTCGGTATGAAAATTATTTTATATAATTGCTCAAAAATCGTTTTTCTCTTAGTCCTTTATATAGCATATTTCAGTTTATTCCAACTTCATCAGTATACAAGTTATGCATATATAACAAATTGTTTATTCTATTATCTAAAACGCATCTAATGATTATTTTTATGAATTTATATGTTCAAGAAAAAATTTAAATTTAAATATTCATTGTACAAGTGTGATAACAAATTTAACATAAAATTAAATACATTTTTGTCATAAAAAAAGACAAACAAAAACGGTTCTCTTTCGATTATAAAGTTAAAAGTTTACTTTGGGTAAACGAACGTGTATTACCTTCTGATGCAAGCTGTATATACGCATTTTCATATAAAAATTTCATTTTATTCTGAAAAAAAAACAAAGAAGTTACTTTATTTATTTTTTTAAATAATAAAAAAAAATTACCGGATGTTGTTGTTATACTTTTATATATTTTATTACGCGCCACTTTAATGCGACAACAACAAAAAAGCTTTTAATATTAATTTTATTCGTTATTAAATATAGGTATAACCTGTGCTTGTAAAAAACAATACATCACACATAAAATATGATAACATAAACGAAAACTATGTTGGTTTTTCTCATAACCAACATATATAACATGAGATATATGTGATAATAAGGGTAGGTTTTTTCATAATATAATATGCGGTTTATTATAGATAATTGTCTGTCGCAAAATGCGGTTTTTAAATTAAAATTATATAAAAGTGATGCGTTTGCCACATTAGGGTTTTTTTGTCTCTATATAGTAAACATAAAACCCCGACAAAATATATACCGGATATAAGGGAACACTATATGTCTCGACTGTTTAAATTGTAAAGTAATTTTCACTTGTACACATTGTGAATATATTTAATGTAAATTTTCAGATTGGCGGCTTTTTATTATAGGTTTATTTCCTATATTTATATAAATTTGCGGAATTAATATATAATGTAATAAGTTAGGTTTTTAAATTATTTTTGATAATTTCAATCTTGTAAGCACATACAATATTGCAGAAAACCCAAAACTATAGATATATTTCTCTAGTCACAAGGAAAAGTGACTTCAGCAACACAAAATTATTTTGAGATAATTCGTTTTAAAGTTTCCAAATGTAAAGTGTTACAGCTTGAAAACGTTTTTATAGCATATTTTTGTTAATATAAGTCGTAGAAATATACGGAAAAGACAGAGATGAAGAAAATTTTGTAGAGAATAGAATAAGAAAAATCGACTTAAGTGTACTTAAGTCACTTTGCCTTGTAGCTAGAGATTTTCATAAAACTCGATACCTTGAACCTTATAAACTTCTAAATTATTCCCTATTGTTTAAAATTTGTAAAAATCGTGATAAATTTGTAACATTTAGAAACAAATATATTGCTTTTGAGGTATTAATTGTAAATATATCTGAGAATATTTTATAAATTAAATTCTTACAATCAACACCATTTGTAATTACAGTTTCTAAAAAAAGAAAATTATATTAAAAGGTATAAGTTTACTATTATAGGCAAAAATAACAACATGCTTTTTTTTGCTGCAGAATCACCGATAAGTATAAGATAACTTTGCGGGCTTCTGGACAAAACTTATTTTATAAAAGCGATATAATAAAAAGCTTCATAAACACCGCATTTCTGCATCGCTTTAAATTTACAACATTTTCTTTCCGCATACATATAAATAAAAATGTTTATAAATAACTTGATATAAATATACAAGATGTATATACATAACGATAATATCTTAAATATTTATCTAAATCCACAAAGTTTGGTGTATTACTATATATAGAATATTATATAAGCGGTATACCTGATCTACTTAAATTTATATAAAATGTTTTGCATGTTACTCTATAAAAATATTATATAACACTATTATTTTGAAAACGCGCGATAAAAAAATATTGCGAGCATTAAAATAATGTATCTTTATAATACACACACCAAAAACCATATATATATACTGCCACCCGGTACACCTCTATATAAAATAAAATTTCGAGGATTTACAACGAAAAAAAAAACAGGGAAAAGACACAGTAAAATGAACTGTGATTACGTGATCAAAATAAAAAGGTGAGAATTTATAATGTGGTCACAAAATATATAGATAAAGCATAATACATAAATCAAAAGCCATTTAATCTTTTCCCATATTAACTATATTATTATTATATAACAGAAAATGTGCTTTGTATAAGTTGTGTGTAGATTCTGGAAAATATTGTTATCGTTAAAATAAAAAAAAGCTTTTGTCTTGTCATATGAATAGGTATACGTTTAAATCGCGCGCGTAAAATATTTAAAAATCAAGACTTTTTGTTCTTGCTCTATATATAAATATCGCATATATAAATTTTCATAAGAATTAAAATTAAAATTTATTGCTTTTCATTTGTGGATGTATAAATTTAAATAGAAAATTTAAAAATTTTACACGCGGAATCGTATTTTTTATGTTAAGTTTTATAATGCGGGAGCTATTAATGTAAATTAGTTGATGGCTTTTTTTATTGGCTAATTTGTCATAATTCGATGATGCATTATCGATTTAGATCGTAAATTGTATAATTTAACACGTGACTTACGTATTATACAATATGTTACAATTAGTAGTGAAAGAAAAAATATATTGAAAAAAATTCTGCATCTTTTTGATATGCTCGTGTAATGCTAAAATTGTTTGGTAAAAAATATCGTAAAACAGAAATTTAATAATTTGGGGACTTCTGGATTTTTCAATTCGTATCACTAAAATATAAAATAAAATTGCTGCGCAGCGAAATTTGTTGACATAAAATATAGTAAAACACCAACTTTTGAAAGTTTATAGGACCACCTTTGGTCTTGAATTTGTGTATATATATATATATATATTTTTTTTTTTTTTAATCAACTAAAATATGTATTAAAATTAAAAATAAATGCATGATTTAATAATTTGGAAGGCCTCTTCAGTCGGGGGCCCTGTGCATTTGCCAAAGTGGATTATATAGGGAAATGTTTATAGGGATATTTCAAGACCGCGTAATCTATCTAGACCAGATTGGCTTGGTTTTGTGAATTCGACCCATTAAATAGAATTCATACTTTCATTGGACCTATATAAATATAAATTATAAAGTCAATATAGGCCTAATGTATATAATATTTATTATGTACCCAACATAAAAAATGTGGTGATAATAATAATCATTATCACTGAATTTTGTATGCGACTTTGTATACATTTAAGGTTTATTACATATAAGAACAATAGAAGTTTTAGAACTTACACAATGTACTGTTGTAATATAGCACTTTTTAGGTAATAATAATAATCTAGAATATCTTATGTGTAAAGCCTTTCGAGTAACAAAAGTGTTAAGATAACGATAATGTTTATATAAATAAAACTAAATTATATTTTATGACGTGTATAATCTAATCTGCATATTATGTAATAAGTATTTTATATAATATTATATAATAACAATAAATTAGCGCATCAATTTATGTTTAAAATAAACAAATATCAGACTCAAGATTTATATACTATAGATAATAAAGGACTTTGATTATAAATCATGGTTTTAATTTGTTAAGATTTTGAAGCTGGATATTATATTGATTAGGATGCTACATTATTTTAAACGATATTATCTACCTTATGAATTTTCTAGAAAATACTTTATAAAATCCTTATATATAGTGCATATACAAGAATCAAGCGCGGATCTGGGGGTAAAGCGGGTAATTACCCTCCCCTCCATAGCTTTTTAAAAAATAAATAACTGATTGTTATAGTAATATGTCAGAAAAAAAATCTCGTTGCGCGGCCATAAATTCATTATTATACATAATCTAGAATTTCGCTGAAGTTGATTTTCTTCGTTTTCTTGTATGTATGTATGTATGTGCATAAAATTCGCTGCACGGCCAATATATGATCTGTTTATTTTGAAAATATATTCACATTGTGAGTACTTATAAGCATATTTTTATATAAAAGTGTTTATTGGCCTTTGGCAAAATTTTTGTTATTTTTACGTAAAATTTGTGTACGATTCAAGTTCAGAAATAGAAAGCAATAATAAATAATAAAGATAAGCGAAAAATATTTCACATAGAATGTGGCTTTTAAAAACCTACTTTCAATTCGTAGGTATTATGGAATATGGATAAACCGAGACGACAAATTTAATTTATTTTTAATTGATACTGTAATTGATATAAATAATCCAAACTAACTACCGATCAACATTTTTAAAAATTAATTATTTACTTTTAATGGAGTTTCCAATATTATTAAAAAAATATATATATTTATCTTTAAGACATGAATGTTTTAGACCTAGCGCGACACCATTCTGCTCGCGATCCAAAATCATCATCATCATAGCATATTGCAATCAATTGAAATAAATATATCACCTTATTTATATAATTTAAATTATTCAATCAAAACTAATATAATTGATATATTTTATTAAAAAAAAATGTTATATAGTATAAAGTTTCTATATAATGAATAATTTTATTAATCAAACTTCAAACAATATTTCACAACTAATGTAATATAATTCACATACTTAATCATTGTAATTACCAAAAAAAAATGTCTGTTAATTCGTTGAAAAAATTATCAAAAAGTTCCATATTTCATATAGTTATATACTTTAAAAGTGAATATAATTAGGTAATTGTGAAATATAATAATCAAAGAAACAATTTATTAAAATCATGTTTAGTTTTTACAATCATTTGTTAATATATAATATTCAAAATATAATATATAAAAACTCTAGACACGAAAAATTCTTAAATTTTTTTTTGTTTTTGTATCTAATAAGCGTAATAATAAAATAAATATAATTAATAATAATTCAACAAATATTTCTAATATTGATAAATCAATCTTTCATGTTCATGTTGCATGAAATGCGATGAGCAGACTATGATAACATACATTTTTTGTGGTATTCTATATTTATGCGTCCATAGGTCTATACTCTATATAGATCTATAAAGTCATCGACTGCGATAGATTATGCAATTTTATTATTATTATATAATTATATAAATTAATTGATTTATATGGTTTTAATTTTTATTAAATTGTGTAACGCTATTAAGAAATATTGAACCTGAAAAATATCTATTCCCAGATGCGAAGATATAATTATGTAATAAATATTTATATAAGTAACAAACAAAATATTATAAGAAAATCCCAACTACCTAACCTATCTAATATATATTAAATCTAAATTGTTAATTCTGGTGCATTTTTTTTTTGGTCAATCGTGGAAGGGAATGTGAGTGGGCGCATAAAATACATTTAAAAAATGAACTTTCAATTAAAAAAAATTGTATTACAGTTCTTTGTAATCTCATATGGGATTTAATACCTGTAACCCATCTTAAATACGTTATACATTACTCTATAAAGGTTTACAAAATTAAATTGGACAAATATTAAAAAAAAAATTTCTATTATTTTATAAAATAGTACATAAGTTTAAATTATATTAAATAAAATGCTATAAAAAATGACAATGCATGGTGGGTGGGTTGTTGTCGAGCACAAAGTTTAATAGTTTTATTTTACGAAAAAATAAGAAAATTGTTTTATATATAAAACTATACTATATATGTATTATGTATAGATTGAAAATTCGAAAAAAGGTTTTAACCTCCTTATAGTTTTAGTAAAACTATTATTTAGGTTATATATATATAACTCATATGGGAAATGATATCGCATCGATATACATAATATATGGTGTATATAATCCTTTTCACTTTAATATATAACAAAGTCTTAGAACAAGTTTCTTAATACACAAAATCGGTACAAAAAGTGCACATGGCTGAATTTCTCAAAGGAATATACAGGATACCTACATATTCCTCTTGAGAAAATATATATGTTTTGAACATTTTAATATATGACGATACAAAATATATATCTATTATAATATATAAGGTGAATTATTTATAGATAATTTTTAAGGAATTTGTTGATTTTTACAGGCTCTCGACCAATTGTTGTTTTATTAGTTTAGTAATGAAACAATTTTTTTAGATT
>JANSTW010064121.1:0-10951 GCA_027564275.1 Diadocidia ferruginosa
CGATCACAAATGCTTGAGCATTTTCGAGCATGCTCACCGAGCACACCGTTGGAGCATGCTCGATCATGCTCAAGCACTAACATCACTAATTATATCACATAAAAATTTCAAAAAAATAAAAAAAATTAGATAAGACTTTTTTTTTTAAACTTAACTTGCCACATATCTGCCTTACATTTTATAAGCAAAAGCAACATGTACTAAAAAAAAATTATAAATGAAAAAGTTTTGTGTATCATCAAAATGGGTCTGCACGAAAAAAATCGAAATATACATACGAACATTTTGTGTGGGTATTTTTATATGTAAAATTAGGAAATTTGTTGTTTTTGTGTAACATTTATTTGTTTGATCTATCATTATTTTTACTATTTAGTTATATTGATATTATTTTTTTTTATCAAAATCTCGATCATTTTTACTATCAAACAGGCTTTTCGGATTATATATTTATAACACATTTTATAATCTATCTTAATAATGAAGATATTTGAAATAAAAATAAATTAATAGTTCCTACAAATTTATTTATCATCTGGTCCTTTACTCCATAGCATGATAGCCAAGCGCCAAGGGCATCAACAAACGATCTCCAACAAGCGCGATTTCTTGCCAGATCCTTTACTTGGTAGAAGTTATTTCCTTCGGCTTTCTGTAACATCGTTCTGCGCCAGGAAGATTCAGGCCGGCTTTTTCTGCAGGTTATTTGCGAGTTCCAATCAAGCGCCGCTTTCGCTATGTCGTCGCTTCGTCGTCGAAGAGTGTGTCCGATCTAACCTCATTGCTCTTCCTTAATATTGCTTTAATGCTCTCAATTTCGGTTTTTCGCCACAAATCTTTATTAGAGATTATATTTGGGTAGAATATTTTTAAAATTATTCTAAAATCATTTGTTGACAAAAACTTAAATACTTTACTCGAAGGCATTTTTTTCAAGTTTCACAAATACACAGCAGACGAAAAGACATTCAATCATGAAAGACGGATTTATATAGTGTTTATGCAAAATAAAAGCCAGGGTAGCCAGAGCTCAGTAGTTTTAGTGTCATTGCTTTGTACTTAAGGTGATGTCAATATTTGCAACATCATCTCCTCCAAAGTTCCAATAATTTGTCAAGATTCTAATTTTTAAGTCGAGTGAGATCTGTGTGGACCGCTAAATATTGTTGAACATTCCGAAAGATTGTTATGCTTTTTGAATTCAACTCTTCACATCTGCTTCGGCTGAACCAGCGCCGTCTATATATAGATAGTGAATAACACCATAAAAAGTTTAAAACAGTAAAAATACAATGTATAAAAGATTTTAAGGCTGAAGTGCAGGAGAGCGAACAGCGTACAAACATGTTACATACGCTTTCATTCAGTATAGGTTTGGCATCAAAATATGAAATTTTAAAACTTTCTTATACAAACTTTTAGCCCCTCCCCCTCCGAAAGAAGGTGTTTCCCCCAAAATTAAATGTATATTTTTGGTCGATGGATGACCTTTTATACAAAAAGAGGTTTGTGGTCACTGGTCATGTTTAATTATCTTCTATGAAAGTTAAATTCGAAAAATAAAACTTTGTTTATTCGTAATCGAGTTTTAATGGTGTAGATACGGTTACAGCGTCTCAAGTGCCGCCATCTTGATAAAGTCGTTATTTTTATTGTTTTTTTTTTAAACAATTGTTCAGATAAATTTTTTTTTATCGGATAAATAAACGAGAAAATACATATAATAATATATAAGTCCGCTATTTTGATTTTTTGTTGCACAATTTTTTTCTCAAAAAAATTAGAAAGATTAAAACTATAAAATTCAAGTTATAAAAGATTTGTGTAATGACCGCCATCTTGATTTTTTTTTTATTTAAAATGGTTCGAACATTTTTATTTCGTTATCAGTTTAATCATAATTGTTTTAACCCGTTAAAACTTAAGAGACTTGACTTTTTTTATGTATATTATTATAAGCCAATATAAAATCCGTTATTTTGAAACTATTTTTTGAAAACATTTATTTTCTGAAAATTTTAATTTTTTTTACTAAAATAAAATTTGCTTCATAAAAATCAGTTTATATATGACGCTGATACACAGTTAAATATCTCAAGAGCCACCCTTTTGAAAAATCAGCCGTTTTTTTAAACCCGCAAAAATATCAAAATGTTATTGTTAATTGTGTTAAATGTTTAATTGTATTTTCACAATCGTTTTATTATTTTAGATTGGCGATCGCATATTATCGGTCAATGATCAAGATGTTCGCAATGCAACGCAAGAAGAAACAATAAATTTAATAAAAAATTCTGGATGTTCAATAAATTTGGTCTTACAAAGCTTCGAAAATATAAATGTGAGTATATTCGTCACAAAAACAATAATATAGTCAATATGGAAATAAATCTCATAACTTTATATAGGAATATGAAAAACCATCATCGACATCATCATCAATAAGTATTGCTTCATCGTCCCAACTAAGTGACAATAAGATCACTCAAAATGGAAGTTCAAGTATTATAACGAAATCACCTTCTCCCACCGTCTCACAATCAACGATTAAATCTACAATTAACGAAAATAATTTAAAAACAAATACAGCCAGCGATAATTCGTCTGACGATGATGATTCCGAAGATGAAGAGACTGCTGGCAAAGTTCTATCGAAAGCTGGTTACGAGGTAGGATTTTATAATTTTTCAAAATTAATTAATTAAACAAATATCTCAAAACAGATTGACCGAAAATCAGCGGGTAATTTGAAAAGATCCAAAGAGGAAATTGATGCCGATGAGGAACCGGAAAATAACTTTGGCTACACAGATAGTAAATATTAAAATATAATGCATTTATTTTCGATCGTTTTTTATGATATTAGTTTTTGTTTCAACAGACTCACGACCAAATTGATTAAAATAATTTATTTACTAATAAAACATCTATTTTTTATTTTGGTATACTACCAAACGATTTAATGTACTGAAGAGATTAATAAAACTATTAACGAAACGTATACACAATCAAAATATAAATGTTTTGTTACTATATAAAATATTTTAAAAAATGTGGTGAAGAGCCTGTTGAAAGAAACCAAAACTTTAAAATTACATATTTTTGTATTTTTAGAAAAAATTAAGAAAAAATATGGTACACTTGGCACAATTGTACGAGCAATTGTGCAAAAGGATTGCAATAATAGCATGGGTCTGGCATTGGCCGGTCATCGTGATCGGACCGAAATGGGATGCTTTGTGGCCGGTATTAATCCAAAGGGTAGTGCTTCCAATCAAAATATTAAAGTTGGTGATGAAATTTTAGAGGTATTAGAATTGTTTGTAGTTTTAAATTTTTTTGATTTCATAAATTTTGCATTTAGATAAATGGAGTTGTCCTACACAAACTGTGCCACTTAAATGCATCGGTCATAATAAAAGGAATTCCTGGCATTACATTAGAATTTATTCTATTGAGGTAAGGTTTCTGAGGAAATTAGGGCCCGGTTAGACATGACTTGTTTTATATAATATAATAAAAGTCGGTAATCTATTATTACAAAAAAAGCGCCTGTTTTTATACTATCATCATCTCTGAGAAAAAGTTTCATTTTTGAAAATTAATAGTAGTACTCAATACATTTGCAGATGATTAATGCATACGTTTTAGAAATATTTGACAAATTCGAGGTCAAAATTGCGACCTTCATTTATAAAGCGAATTTGTGCGTTCTCAAAAATTTATAAATCAGTCTAATTTTTTGCAGGGCTAAGTTTTAAGAATAGTAGATGTTTTTTAAAGTGCCCGAAAAATCGGAGACAATTTAAAATTTCTGGGCGCCCTAATATACATATATGATATCTTTTATATATTATATATAAATAAGTATATGAAATCTATATATTTGCATAACATATTTAAAAAAAAAGAAATTTATTTTTATTTTTATTTTCATATAATATTCTGTAACTAAAATAAATTTAAATTTAATTTTTTTAGTGCTTAGGTTATTATTTTTATGACTTGTGTATTAAATATATTATTGTAGTAATAAAGAAGAAAGGTTGCACTTTATTGTAAAAACTGGTGAAATAAAAAAATACATGAAAGCTTCATTAATCATAATAATAAGATATACAACTACCTATACTACTATACTCTTATATATTATAATGATGAAAAATGAAAAAGTTTTTCCTTTGCTAAATTAAGCTTTTTTACGTCTTTAACCAATAACCATGTCTGTTTGGAAAAAACAAAAAATATATATTTTCATAAATTTCTTTTTATGTGAGAAGTGTAATCGTCAGGACGGTGCGCACGGGGAGCACCTCTAGAAAGTTTTAAGATTTGACTCAAAAAGGACCCTCAATCAAATTATCAAATTATATATATTGTTATATTTTTTATACAAATAAAGAATACTGTGAGTTAATAATTTAGCTTAACATTTTTCTGTCATCATCATCATCTTATCCTTCACTCCTTGACGTGAGTCGGAGCATAAGGCATCCAATAATGTCCGCCATCGCAATATATTTCTTACCATTTCTTCGAGGTCACGCCATTCGGCGTGTATACAGTATAGAAGACCTCTCCGAAGGGGAGAGCCGGTTTGCTGTATTTGGGTGTAAAATCGGCTACAATTAGCCGAGACTCTAAAGGTTTGCCTCCCTCCCAGAGGGGCTTAAAGTTTGGTCAACATTTGTCAAGATTTTATTTTTGATAAGAAGTGTTTGGTATCAAATTAAAGTTATTATAAATACTTATCATTTCAAAAAAAAGTTGAAACAAATCCAACACTTTATGTAGGTGAGAGGGGCAAAAATATGTTTTTTTCATATAATTATGCGTAGGGGTGAGAGGGGCCGGGGTAAAAAATATCGGTAGCTGTAAAATGAAAGCTAGATACTTAAAATAGTTAGCCATAAAAGTTATAGAGTTTAAAAAAATCAAACGTAGAACATAAAGGGAGAAGGGTTTAAAATTTGAAGTATTTCTGAAAATTCATATTTATATGGATTGTGTGGTATCAAATGACAGGTCTTGATGAAAGAAACAATTTTTGTTTCTGAAGTTAAGGTGCGCCCTACATGATAGGGGCGAGGTCCGATAAAAAAAATCTAAAAATACGGCTGTTGCAAATTTTAAATGTAAATATCCTAAAATGATGACTACACAGGCCTTCTTACGTATTTTCTAGAAGGATACATTATACTATTATAGTGATATCCTAAAGTTACAAACAAAATTAACAGGATCCGAGAAAAAAATCTAACAAAACGCTTATGTAAATTTTTATTCACTATACATTTTACATTATAGGAGCGTGGTTAAAGAAAAAACTCCAAAAACTTTATGGCACACTCTTTTAAATATTTAGCTATCATTTTACACCCAACAATATTTTTTACACGAAAACCCCGCCCACGCCTACGCATAAATATATGAAAAAAAAGATTTTTGACCCTCCTACCTACATGAAGTTTAGGATTTGTCCCAACTTTTGTTTAAATAATAGTTATTTGTAATACCTTTTATTTAATACCATACTACCACTTACCCCTCCCCTCAAAGCCCCCAAAAAATCAATTTTTCTGAAATTTTTACTAAACTTTAAAGCCCTCTGGGGGACAAACCTTCAGAGTACATGGTCAATTGAAGCCGGTTTTACTCTCGGGGGTTTGCCTCTCATAAATACAGCATAGCGGCCCTTCCCTTCGAAGAGGTCCGCAATACTGTATTTCAGCCCTAACTTTTACATCACCAAAACTAAGACGAGTAGGAACCTTTTATTCTAAAGTAACGAAACATTCAACTTAATATATATAACATATCAATTTCATCCCATATAATCTCTCATTTACAATAAATTTCAATTATTTAAATGATATTTTATTACTTTACAATTTTACACGTATAAATTACACGATACAGTGTACATCATAAAAAAATGTGCAGCTTCTGTCAATTTAAATATTCATTTTCAGTAAATATTATACACCTATAACACTACTGCTGGTAATTTCGGAAGTAATTTGTAAAACACTCACATTTATTTCCAGTTACATTTTTTACATGTTATGTAAACGAGTAAAAAATTATGCTCCTGATAAAATCACAAATATAACAAAAAATTTACATAACAATAAAAAAAATATTGACAGACTCTCATACTATCGAAGTAATAAAATAAATTTTCTAAAATATATATTTTCATACATATATATATGGAAAAGGATGAGAATTTTTGTGACATTATTCTATGCAAATAATATGTTGAAATAACCACCAACTGTGTTTTACCATACAGTTACACAGCATATCACAATGTATACAAAGCTCATTTTATGTACATAGTTTAAAATGATACTGCTGCACATCGTTTTCCATATAGTTATACCAAAATAATACAATATCTGAAACGGATATTCAGTTTTTCCAGAATTGCAACTGTCTAAATTGTAGGATGACAAAAAATTTAAATAATATGTTACACAATTTATATATCGTTCGGTTACAGGAAATGCTATTAAAAAACTACATTCAGTTTCTCCTTTTTAAAATATTGATAATAATTTTGCTGCAGGCCATATATGTAATATAATGGGTGAAACTATTAAAATTTAAAATATAACAAAAATTATCAATAAAATTATAAAATGTTACCAATGATTTTTTCTTCCTCTTTCAGATAGAAAAATGTTAAGACGAAAGGGTACAGGATGATGGTTCCATCAGATAAAGAAGACGCGACCACCACCGATATGCATCATCGATTGCTTGGTATTGCAGCAGTGGCGGTATTTAGTTCCACCAAAACAGTAGACAATCAACAAAAAATATTTGTAAAAAATTTCCATAAAATTAATTGTTCAAGTGCTGTTTATTCGCTTAGGCAAAATCAATTCCTCATAAGGAGCTGAAGAGAAGGATGAGTGAATTTATGTAGCGGTAAGTCGAATGAAATTTGATTTTTTTTTTCAAGAAAATTAATTTAATATCGTTTAGTGGCAGCCCTATGTTGGGCGAACGCGATCGAGACCGTGAAGCGGTGCACTGGGAACTGGGTGATTCAACTACGCCCCCTTTCAATAATGGAGGAACAAGTGTGGGTGGTTTACCACCTGGTATGCAATTTAGTTACGGTGATGATGTCACAACGAATATTAATTATGCTGGAAGTGTATCGGCCGGTGTTGCTGGTAAAGAGGTTCGTTATGCCCCTTTGCCAAACAATGCTCAATCACCGACACATTCAAATCCTATATCCCAGGCACCGCTACAAAGGGCACATTCCAGGTAAATATTTTTTTTCTCTCGCATTTATATGAAAATGATTGCAAATGCATATAGGATACATTTAACTTATTTCGATTAATTTACATAATATGCTTTCTATTTTTCACCGCGAAATTTCTCCAAGAGTTCTTATGTCTTCTGTCAGTGTATATATTTCAATCGCGATTTAACCCAGAATAATTATAGGCGTCCAGATTAACAGGTGTTACATGTTAACACTTTTAGAAAATCTACAATAAAAGGTTGCTAATAAATTTTAAGTTGGGGTAATGTTATTTTTACTTGAAATCTTGGCTAAATACTTTACAAACTTATTCTGAAGCCCCTCCTAGTAGCTGAAGGCAGAACGATGGATTTAAAATCTTTGAACAAAAATTGTAGCCATTGTCAAGACCTGTCATTTGACTTTTAATAATCCTTATCAGATGCGGCTCGTTATACTTGAAAACCTTGAGGCCCAAAATAAAAAAAAATATATATCAAATTATGTTTGCACGAGAATGAAAATTCCATCTTGTCTATTATATCAGAAGGAAAAAAAACATTTGTAAGATGAAAATTATTTTTCTGAAGCAATTATCCTCTTGAGTTATGCCACAGAATAAAAATCTAAAACAGAAGTTCAAAAGCCTGTAAAGAATTAGTACTCCAATTTATTTTATGATATACATATATATTATATATGTCTATTGGATGCTAATAAAATTTTATATTATTTTACAACAACAAAGCGAAAAATATTTTTTTTACAAACGTAAAACCGGTACGTAAAAAATGGCGGGCTTATTCAGGATGGCGTCCCTTAAAACATTTTACCCTGTTACTTAGCCGTTTATTAACCGATTTGAATAAAACAAAGTTTATTATGTTCAGAAAAAACATATTTTACAAAAACAAATAATTTCAAAATTGCGGATTTTTCTGACTTAAACTTTTTTGTTTAATTGTTTAATTAATTTACAATTTTGTTTTATTAAAACAAAATTAACATATAAAATAAAATGAAATATAATGGCGGCAAAACATGGCCGATTAATATAAAAATAAATAAAATTGAGTCCAAAATATTCCAATTTTCATGGTTTATTTCGATTTTTTGTATATTTTATAATAATAAGTTGAAACCATAATTTTATATTGTAAAACTGAGTAAAAACGTTGCCTAATGTGGTCAATAAATGAGCCTTTATACAATATGTGTAAAGTTATTTATTTTTTATGACTTTGTTTTTATATCTGTTAACCAAAAAGTCCACAAATTCTTTACAAATAATTTTGCAACTATATATTGTTTTTATATTACTTAGACATAGCTTAATTAATAATTATTTAATAAATTATAAAATAGTATTAGGTTCATCTGGTTATTTTTTATTTAATTAGTTCTTTGTCCAGATTTCATATCGTATGCAGTATGCACTCGTTAAAGAACCCAAATGTATAGTATGACGTAGACGTAGCTAGATATATATTCCATACAAAGAAATTAAAAAAATATATGAATGATTTTACTCTTTTCGACCGTAGATTTGAAATATGTAAATATTTAAAAACAGGCTTATCTGTCTAATTCAAAGCAATTTGTCTTACTCCATGGATTATTTGTTTAAACAAAATTGAGGCCGATCCATTAATTTATTTGAGAATAGTTTTGCTTCGATTTGCCTGTTTTTAAATATTTAAATATTTAAAAAATATGTTGCTGAGCGTTCCTTCATAAGAGACAATATTCTTACTAGAAAATTTTAAGATTCCTTAAACACTTTTATGAAAATTTTAATCGCATCAAAAACATTTAATCGGAATTTAAAAAAACATGTTATTAATTTTATAATTTATTTTTATTAATTTTCGTTTTTCTTTTTTCAGAATTACCAAACTTTCTGGATAATATCGAAGTAAAATTGTGAAAGGTAAGTTCAGCAATACAAATTTTTTACTTAAAAAAATATATCTGAATAAGAATAACATTTGTCAGAATAATATTTACAATTGCATAGTAATGACACTTCGTCTATTAACATATTATTAATTTATTTTGTTTATCCACAAATATATGAATGTGAAATGTGTCCACAAAAAAAAACATAAAACTTGACCAAATAAATATTTACTTTAATATTGTAAAATTAGCTTTTCGGTCAACATAATATATAAGTACTAGGTATATAGTCTTGACCGATATTTATTAATTTACGAACAATTTTTTTCTTCTGCAAATATTTAAATAATATTAAGTAAATTCTGTAATTTAAAATAATATTATATATGCAATAAAATTATCAATAATTTGTCAATTTCTATGTAAATTCTAGGTATATAATTATAACTACAATATAAATTTTGCAAATTATTGACTAGATTATATTATTCTATATATGGATAATGGACATACATACCATAAAATTAGAATTTGAAAATTAAAATTTTGTTTTTGCAAATATTTAATGAATTATTCACGATTTTTCGAATATTATAATATGAGTAAAAATTAAAATACTATATATAAGATATCTTTATATTATGTTGTCTTATAGAAATGATATTATTTAAATTTTATGACTTAGACTTTCAAGGTTATCCGGTTAATTATATGCTAATAACATAGGTTTTTATGATCACGATTATTTATCTGCGAATTAAAAAAATAAAAAATAATAATGAATATTTAATTTTTTTAGGGTAAATTACGCATATAAAATATTAACGAAATTGCCAGCAGTTTCTGCAAAGCTTGACAGAATTTCAAAACATTGATATTTTTGTTCTCTGAATTTGAAAAATTGAGCATATTATCGGTTTCAATTCCAACGGCCAATATAATAGCTCTGTTTGGTTCATTTTTCAGGAGAGCTTTTTAACGTGTTTAATCTTCTTTTGAGGCTTTTTTATTGTTTTGTTCTGTTTTTTTTTGCTCAACTCTTCTTACACTGCACATTGAAGCGAGTATATATGATTAGTTCTGCTGATCTAGCAATTCAGCACATTACCAAATAATGCCTATATTGCGGCGATATAAAATTATATTCACATCTTAAATGAAAACCAAATATATGGATAAAAGATAAAATCATTTACATAGAACGAAAATACAATTCACAGGTAAAATAATATTATTTATTGTTAAATTTCTAACTATAGCGATTGATATAGCGATGATAAAACCTTTATATTTTAACCCTTTCGCGAGAGGCTCACTTTTAAATGTACATGGTAAAAAAAAATTCGAAATTCACGTGCGAAAGGGTTAAGTAAATAAAATGTAAATGTATGTACAACTTACGAGCATATAAATTAAAAATACAACATTATATATATTTGAATGGATGATTCTCGGCTGTTTGCAGTCTTTAATAGCTCGGCTATACTTCGATGGCATACCATTTAGCCGGTTTACCATTTTTTTTTCGCACTCGCTCCTTTTGTATGATGCTATTGTAGTCACACAATTGTATACCATGGTCTGCCATGGTTTTCAATTTTTTACATGGTTTTCGTACTATCAAATTTTTACATTAGGATTCGTGCTTAGCATCACGAGTTATTGGAAAGTCGCATGCCATTTTCCAGTCAGCTGTTATATTAAATGGTGCACTCAGAAAAATAAACCTTAAAATCAATAGTTTTTGTTGCTTAAATTAATAGTTTTCAACATTAATTTTATTCA
>JANSTW010064132.1:0-10951 GCA_027564275.1 Diadocidia ferruginosa
GGGTGGATGTACTTCCCATGCTTGATTAACATCCAGAGTAGATCCTAGTCTAGCTAGAGCGTCAGCTCGCTCGTTACTTGCAATATCCCAAGATGGTTAAACTGGTTAAATAATGTCAAGCAGTGTTTCTAACTAGTTACCAATTCTGTAAACTGTCGATAGTTACTGTAGAGGCTTTGGAGGTGCCAATTTCGTTTTTTTTAATGCAGATTTTAGAAACTCTAAAATCGACGTAAAAAAAAGAAAAAATTTGTATGCAATTTTTATCAGTTTTATAGACTAACAGTGAAAGAAAATAGTAACTGAGTAAGAGTAAGGACAAAAATGTAGCTGGGCTCAGCAATCAAAATGTTTACACTACGTAGTGTACACGACATAGCAGCATGATTTGCATTAACATTTTTCTCCTTCCAATTTAGTATGCGTCAAAACCACTACGACAAAGATATAATATAATAGAAAATACCGATTTTCAGGCGAAACATTTTTTAAATGATTTTGGCAGCAACATTAACTTATTCCCTGTATCAGTTTTCTTTTCGAAAGTGTAAAATTTTAGCAATTTTCCTATTTTAAAATTTTAACAGTTTTCGCTCTATTATTTAGATTTGATTCGGCCATTTTCGCTTATGCCTAATCTACATCAAATGAATAGTGCCTTTTTGGTAATTTGTGGCATATAATAATTTAAAAATGTTCAAGAAACATATTTTGTGTACTAAGTGATTTTTATTTTTATCCTACGATATTACTAAGCACAATATTAATCAAGAAATGTATTGGTCTGATTGATATTGTGTCCTTCTACAATTATTTTTTACAGTAAAAACCCAAATAATTCAAATAAACGACGAAAAATTCTTTGCATATATTTTGTCAGAATTTAACATCGTCATATTCTCTTACAAATGACAATCAAATTAACACAATAATGTCTTATAATATATTAAATTATCATAATTATTAATAGAAGAATTATACAGTAAAATATTCTTCTATTTAAAAACTATAATCTTAATTGCAAATTTCCCAAAATTTTTAAAAGATTACAATAATAAAGTTTGTTTTGTTTTTAAATAAAGCTAAAAAATTGTTAAAAATATAAAAAAAATAAATTTGTGAAAATAACATTGTGTTTGTTATAATAATAAATGGTGTGGGTGTGTGTTGTCTGTAACATTTTGTGCAATTTTCCATTATAAAAAGAAAACATATCTTTCCCGCGATATATATTTTTTTTACAGAACATAACTAAAAACTGAAAAAATAACAAACATAAAAATTAATTAAATTAATTGAAACCAAAAGAAAAACAATAAAATAATAAAATAAATTTAAAAATGCGTACCAGATAGATTTTGTTCATTATTACCACGATTAGATGAACCAGACGATTTGTTTGAGCCATTTTTTATAGTCACTGAAATGATAGAAGAAGAAAAATATTGCAACTTAGATATAGATTTTCTCTCTAAATTAATTAAATATTATAAACTAATACTTAAAAATATTTTATTATAACACCCATGCTAATGTATAATTTACACTATAAGTTTTTTAACATGCGCCTTTTTATGCCCAGCAAATGTTTATTTCTCTTTATTGACTTGATTAAAAAATATAATTAAATCGAATTCCGCTGATCAGACTCTGTTTAACGTCTAAGTCTAAATGCCATATTATATTATGTAGTATTATCCCGATAATTGGCCCTAAAATCCTATTTTTGTTGTGAAAAAAATAGTCGCTGATTTTCATATAAACTTTCTGACAAGACTTATACTAAAACCGGATTTCAACATACGCTGAACAGACTGTTTTATTCGCTGATCAGACGCTGTTTAGACGCTGGACGCCGGCGGGGTGTTATCGTATAAATATTAAGGTCATTTTAAACTACACGTTTTTTAACATATTAGTCTCCTTATATTTGTTTATGTAGATTTATTTAAAAAAATGGCCACAGGTCTGTTTTTTATACACACAAACATAAGGAGACATGAAAACTTGAAATATCGGACTAGCGGTCGTTGGGGCAGAGATGTAATTTTTCAATAAAAATGCACTAAGCATGCTGCTAAGGTCAGTGAGCAATACACGGTTTCGCAACTGATTGCGAATCCATCTCACCACAGTGTTATCCACACCATGGACTGTTGCTGCACTGCATAGGGCATCAAAATTTGTTTTGTCAAACGCCCCTTCGATATCTAGAAACGCCCCTAGAGCCATCTCTTTCTTCAAAACCGACCTTTCGATTTTCTGGACGAGATCGTGAAGAGTGGTTTCGGTAGATTTGCCTCTTTGGTAAGCGTGCTGAATGTGATGCACCGGTTGGTACACCAAAGCGCCGTCTCTAAAATATCGATCTATCAGTCTTTCCATACCTTTAAAAAAAAGGAGGTCAGACTAATAGTTCGAAAACTTTTTGCATCTGCGTATGTTCCGTTTTGGGGATGAAAATCACTTTTACGTCTCGCCACGAAATTGGAATGTATCCCAATACTAGACAAGACCTTTTTTTCCAGAAATGGAACTATTAGCTTCATTGCCTCCCCAATCATCACTGGGTAGATCATGTCAGGTCCCAGCGATTTATACAAATCAAAGGATTTTATCGCCCACTTGATTTTTGACTGAATTATTACTCTGCCCGCCGTGACAAAGTCGCAGCAAGGTGATTGCACAGAAATCTCCTGCGCCGCTCCTCCCCGTCCCATCTCATTTATAAGACATCCTGGAAAGTGCGTCTCCTAAAGAAGACTGTGTGCCTCTTTTTTGGTGCCAGTGAAGGAACACGTCCGGCAGCTTCAGAGAGTCTAGTCTAGCCGTGGCTTCCCTTTTGAGGACCCTCATTAGCCTAGCCGTCTCCCTGGTGCTATCGATAATCCGTGAAAGATTTTTAAGAATCCCATTTACTATTGCGAATGAGGCTCTTATATGCACGCTGAGATGTCTTGTAGAGAGACCAGTTGGACTCCAGTCCAGATCTTAACGCTCTGTTCAGAAGTCTCCTGGTCTCCACACGCAACACACTCAGTTCGCTATTCCACCATGGTACTGTAGTTTTACCATTATTAGGATTACTCAGAGGGCAAGTAGGACATTGGGGTTTTTTGAATAATTTTTTTTTTACACAAGATGTGAGAGATAATTAAATCAGAGGTCCGATAATGAAACTCGATATTATCTGTATCGAATCTATTATCGAGTTGACATTAAATTCCGATACGATCGAATGTAGAATGACTTATCGATCGGATCGAGTATTTAATATTATTTATATTCCAAGAGGGGCGGAGGGATTCTATATATTTGCCGCCGATAGAGAAATCATATGATAGCTACTTTCGATCGTATGGGAATTTAATGTCGACTCGATAATCGATTCTATATTCGGTTCGATACCGATAATATCGAGTTTCATAATCGGGCCTCTGATTTAATTATACGCAAATCAGACGAATTTTCTTCTCTCACATCTTGTGTAAGAAAAAAAAAATGTCATTCAAAAATCTTATGGATGTAGGTCCTTCTACTACGTATCCAGTACTATATATAAAGGCAGATATTAACATAACATATAAATAAATATAAAATGTAACAATTTTACCACAATTTTGACTTTTCTCTCACATGTTTGCACTCTACAAAGTTTAAAGGACATGGTGCATTACGATATCTAGTGTTCTTGTATAATTTAGTGTCAACATAACCATTATATATTGTATATAGTTAATATTTAAATTAAGAACTTGCCACAACAAATTGTGTTTAAATTTTCTGTAAACATCTTCTATACTCTGATGATGTGTAGCACACGGATATATTATACAAATTTTCATAAATATTATTTGTTGGGGGTAAAGGAAAATAAAAAACATGTTTTTTTAGTTTTTTATTTTCATTTATTTAAAAAAAAAGAACATGAGTTTCTTTATAATAATATACACGTGTCCTGCCTTACTCCTGCGGCATCACAGTATAAATGCGATGTGGGTTTTGTTTTGTATATATATACAAAAAAACACAATATAAAATTGCCCATTTTTTGTCCAACATTAATTTTTATCTCATTTTTAGATCATTTTTTAATTAAAAAAAAATATAGTGGTCCTAATTCAGTTTAAATAATCTGTTTGAGGTATTTTTTTGACGTTTCGTCATATATTAAAAACCTCTTCAGTTTTTTACAAGAACAATTACATTTTACCATTTTGTCCAATAGTTCAGTGGTGTCATATCGGTTGTTAGACTTAGTGTATCGATATATTATTACTATTACAATAATTAAACTCGATTTTTTTTTAATTAATCCCTTAGAAATTTAATTATGGAACCATTTTTCACAAATATATTTACTCAAATTATATATATCAGCCACCATATTAAATGTATATAAATTATATACAAACATTTCATATATGAATCATCAAAATGGATGGATATGCATGACTAAGAAAAATTATTTAAAATTTTAAATTCCCAAAAAAAAAATTCAACACATTTTTTCTTTCATGTCTCGACTATTAAAAAGCAAAAATATTTATAAACAAAACAAAGATTCAGAATATTTGTGCGGTATATGCACTCTGTAGTAATCTGTAGAGTTGGGTTGTTTGATCATCATAATGCATATAGAGTTATAAAACTTATATAATATTTTATAAGTAGGATTGGACCATCTTTAAATAATAAAATTTGATGATTTTTTTTAAATCTTTTTTCATGTGTGTATGTATAAGATTATGCTTGGTGGAAGGAACATACACAATTTTAAAAGTTGGTTGTAATTTTTTTTCTCATCTCGGATTTATATGCATGCATGAGATGAGATATAAAACTATAATTTATAATATATAAGCAATATAAGAAGAGTTTTATATTATTATTAATGCATTTTTGATTTTTATGTTTTCATTTTTAACACTATGTTTATATAAGCTGCGAGTTAAATTTAGAGGATTGCTTGTGTGCGTTTGAATCAAGTTTTATTTTTAACAAAAAAAAATCGTTATTCAATTTTCTCTTGTTAAAATTTTTGTTACAGAAAAAATCTTTATTCAAATTTTGGTTTTTTTATGTGTGTGGTTTTTGCATATTATATGTTTGTTAATATCCTTTTTTATTTAAATAAAAGAAATGCAAAATTTTTGTTTCGCTTAATATATTTTTTTTGGCTACAATGGTCAGAAAATGAAAACATATTCTTTCAAAAAAAAAATTCTATTGACCGGATATTCTCCTCTACAATGTACCAACATTTCTTAAATCTCATACTGTGATAAAACAAAAACTATCTCTTATTCTTAAATTGTATACAAAATATTCGGATACATAAAAGACTTTCTGTATATATAGATATTTCTCTATCACCACCTAAAGGGTTTTAAATTATTTGAAAAATTATTTTTACATGATTTTTTCATCTCTATGCATTTTATTGTATATTGTTGCCGCATGCATTCGCTAGACGTGCAGATGATAAAATATTTTTTTATTCAAAAATGCATTTAAAGAATTATATGTTTTGGAAGAAATCATCTATAGACATTTGAAATGTATAATTTTAAGTTATATATTTTAATGCGTTTTTTTTTCGAACTGCAATATTATAAAATTTTTGGTGTGTATGAAGTTATTCGAGTATATGATCAATGATCATTGATCATATTATGAGAATCAAACAAAGAAAAAAATATGGGTGCGGAAAATATAATGTAGATTTAGATCTTTTCACATACCTACCTCTTTCAGACTATCGAAATAATTTGATTATTTTTTTTGTTGTAATGGGAATAAACTATATAAAAGGGTTATTGTTTTGACCAAATATTTTTTATAAAATAATGTTAATTCAAGATGTTCTATACGAAAATTAATATTGATCATATGTGAATAATAATTTTTTTGACACAAAGTATGGAGGTTTTTTCACATGATATGTTTGTTTTTAGGTATTTTATGAGTATTTTAAGCTTGTAGTGCGAATTAGTGTTGAAAGCATATGAACTGCAAATAAACTTTCATTTCTCTTACATTATTTACTCTTTGGCGGTAAAGTTATTGTCCCCCTAAAAAGTCTTTGTACACTATAAATGGTGCGTTAAACTAACTGGAAAACATTGATATAAAGGTATAAAAATATAATTAAAAAATGTTTATTTAAAAATAATTTTATTTATTTATTGCACCAAATGCGACGACATTGACGAGGTTTCCCTTTATAGCACAAACAAAATCATTGAAAAGTAAAAGAACCAATTTGTAAATGTTTTTATTATTATTTTTTCTCCCGGCATATTTTCTTTTAGATTTTTTTTTAATTATTTTTCTTGACAGCTTAAAAATAATATTTATATTTTTTTGTCGTTGTAATAGAATTTTCGAACAACAATAAATAATAATTAAAGTGAACCCATATACTAAATGCGAACGGCAAATTATTAAATTTCAAAAAAATACCCCATTTTAATTTTAAAACAGTCGAAAAACTCTAATTGTATAGTTGGTGAGAAAAGTAAACTGATATTTTTCTAACAGTTTTTTTTATATTGTTATATAGAGAATTCAAAATACAACGATAAAATCACAATATTTAATTTATAGATTTTCGCCTCCTAAATCTAAACAAAATTATGTTTAGGTGTAATTAATTAAAATAACTATAATATAGTTCTTCAACAATCAAATATATTTCCTGCTACCCTTGTGATCTAAAAAAATTACGTGCTTATAATTAACTAGTTGAGATAAATTTGTACTTTCATCTGAATAATTAGACTTACACATCAATATTTAAATAAAATAAATTGTGACCAACTAATCGATTCTTCAACAATCAAATATATTTCCAGCTACCTTTGTGATCTCAAAAATGTGCGTGCTTATAATTAACTAGTTGAGATAAATACTTTACTTTAATCTGAATAATTACACTGTTTCAGCAATATATAAATTAAATAAATTGTGACCAATTAAACAATTCCTCAACAATCAAATATATTTCCTGCTACCCTTGTGATATCAAAAATTTACGTGTTTATAATTAACTAGTGGAGATAAATTTATACTTTAATCTGAATAATTAGACATACTCATCAATATTTAAATAAAATAAATTGTGACCAACTAAACCATTCTTCAACAATGTTTCCTGCTACCCTTGTGATCTCAAAAATATAAATGCTTAATTAAATAATTAAAATACATGATTAATTTATTCTGCATAATTAGACTTACTTACCAATATTTAAATAAAATAAATTTTGACCAACTAAACGGTTCATCAACAATCAAATATATTTCCTGCTACCCTTCAGATCTCAAAAATGTAAATGCTTAATTAAATAGTTAAAATAAATGAATAGTTTGTTCTGCATAATAAGACTTTTCCATACTAATATTTAAATGAAACAAATTTGGACCAACTAAACGATTCTTCAACAATCAAATATATTTCCTGCTATAGTTACCCCCAATATGATCTCAAAAATTTACATGCCTAATTAAATTCAGTTAAAATAACTTTATACTTTATATAATTTTTACGTTACATAATATTCAAATATTTTTCTAAGATTAGTTGTCTATTAAAATTCTTGTAGCTTACGATTTTTTTCCTCTTTCAAATCATTAAAACTCGCTTGCGTTGACAGGTGCTATGCTGTGAGAATAATATCATTATATGACCACAAGAAGTTTATTTATTTTTTTGTTTATTTGTTTATATTATACATTGAAAGTGTCATTTAGTATTTATTTAAAATATTTTTCTTAAACATTTTTTAAATATATTATATCACATTAAATTAGTGACCGTTACAAGTGGTTGTAAATATAATATGTATGCGTCGAAAATGTGTGTATCGAATATTTACGTATGATCTTGTGAAATGATTGATTCAATTTTGTTTACAAATATAAATGAGAGGTAATTAGGAGAAAGAACCGCTAATATATTATGTGAATGCATTTTTGGTTTTTTGAAAATTTTACTGAATTTATGAGTGTTTTAGTGGGACCCTTTTTTCGTTATATTTAATTTAAACGAAAACTTAAAAGTCTTATAATAATAATATGTTTTATAATGAGCAGACTTTTCAGTGTTTAAATTTGGTTTTCTTTATAGAAACAAAAAATGTGTGTAGTTGTCTTCCAGAACCGAATATAATTTGGTAAATTATTAAGGTATTAGGTGTGTTATGTTAAATTACAATAACAATAAAAGTTTAATGTACTTACATTTTAACAAAAATATTACAATAATATTTACATAGGTGTAACCTAGCTATTACAAAACGCAGCAACATATATTTTATATATAGGAAACAATTATGTGTATTTTACTTTAACTGGATTATTATATGTTGTTGCATGCATACAAAACATAAATTTATTCATATTTGTATGTAAATGTAAGGCGTCTAGTATTTTTTTATAACCCGCAAAATATTAAATATATTAATTGTTGTTTGGTTGTATGGTCTTTCTTAGTTGCTTAGACACCATAACTTTCATTAAATCGTATATATGGTTAACTAAACCCTATAATTAAAAGAAAAACTAATAAACTATATTCCTTTATTTCCAATAAAAAAAACCATAAATTATCCGCAAAACAAAAATTCTAAAATTCTTTTAAGAAATCATTTAAAAATAATTAAACAACAATGCACTTATATTACATCCTTGGGGAACACCACAAAATATTTATAATTTTATCAATAAATTAGATCAAAAGTGATATACTATAAAATATGTCCAATTATAAAATCTTAAATAAATTATTTTAATTTGTTAAAAAATCTATAAATTTATTATAATTCTATAAACGGGCAATTAATGCGGCTATTTTTCTATAAACATAATTATATGATTTTATGCACTAAATAAATATATGGGAGTGGAACAATATAATTTCGTTTTTTTTAATGTCATTAATTTATGTTTATATATATCTATAATAAATGAATCGATAATTTTATGTTATTTTATGTTCTATATATTATCTAATAGGTATTTATGTATACTTTTGTGAGAAATTATAGAAAAACTATTCAGTTATATATGTTTACGCGCAGGCACTTAAAAACGAAAAGAATTTCTTTTTTTTTATGGGAGCACATAAAAAATATGATATAACATATGATAATAAAAATGTATTAAAAATCATTTTAATATATTTAAAAAAAAGTTTGAATTAAACATAGTTAAATACGATTTTCATCGAAACACATAAGTTATAGTTAGTTGCATGAATTTAAATATTTTTCATAAATTTGAATCTCTCCGGAAAAGAAACTCGCCCACATTTTATTTGAAATAGAAATTTTTAATTTTTTTTTGTTTTTACTATTCATATAGAAACACAAAAAAATCCATTTCTTATATTAGGGAGTTTGTACGTAAATAGTACAAGGCTTAGTTTAGGTCAAAATGGTCAAATTGTCTGGATTCAAAAAAAGTAGACAACAAATTAAGGTAGATTTTCATTACGGTAACATTTAGTTTCTGCAAAAAACATGAAACACACTATACAAATGTAGCTGCGGTTAGTGAGGGAGAAAAGTTCACTAGCAAAAAAATGTTGAAACATCATTTTGTTATTATCCACAACATTCTGCAAAATATCTCATAGCACATACTTGCTATAATGGTATTGCTGCACTTTATGGCAATTGTTAATTACATAACCTCAAAAATTTTAAAATTGTGTGTCACGTCGATAATTTTAGTTGGTAAAATTAAATATTTAAGTAAGTTATATTTACTTTTTATATAAAATAGACATAATTATCAAATTTTTATACGATGTGACTCACAATTTTGGAAATTGGTAGGTTATGTAATTTTCTATTTTCTATAAAACGATACTATAAAATCAAACACATGCGCAGAAGCAAGTATTTTTTTCCTTGTCTATCGTCTATAGTGTATTTTTATAGCTGACCTCTTTCCGTTTTCTGTGCAGACACAAAATGTTGGAAGAATACCTAGAATGAAAACGCGGCATTATTCGTCTATCTCGCTTAAAAATACAAGGTACAAGAAAATTGTACATAAGTGGATGGATTTGGTCAAATTTTTGTGGGTGGGAATTTTTCGTGGTCCCATACTTTAAGATTGCATTCAGGGTCTCTGATGGGTAATTATAGGGAAGAAGGGGATTTTATAAGTTTTATTTAAATGACCAAAAAATATGATCATTTATAGAAAGCTTTACACCATTAAGCGAATTTGGCCAAAATTTGGTTAAGGTGAGTTTTTAGCTGTTCCATATTTGAGATTGTATTTGAGGTTTGTAGGTCAAGGAAGAGGAGGGTCAAAGAAGAGGCGAAGCTTCCATACAATATTATCATAGAGCAAGTTTTTCACCCAAAAAACGGCTTTCAAATTTTAGTAAAGATAATTTTTAAGTTGTCTATACTCTGGAATTTCATTTCGGGTTTCAATATCAAAGCGAAAGCATGTCTGAAAAATACGAACATATATATAGAGTGAGTTTTAAATTCGAAGAAATGTTGTATATAAGTTTTAAATGGTCCAATAATTTATTTTACCATTTATTAAGTCAGTTTCTGACCATCAAGTGCTCTTATAAAATTATTTCTAGAACCGGTCAGGTCAAAGGAGAATCGGGCTCCTATACCATCATGCGAAATTGGCTTAAAAATGATGAGAGAGAGTTTAGTAAACCGAGTTTACCAAATTTTAGTTATAGGCTGAGGTTTTAGTGGTCCTATAGACTATAATACTATTTTCAGAGTAAAGTGTAGTAAAAGCAGCATTCCAATTTTGCTGGAGGCTCTCGAAGTTTTCAATTTTCTCCTAAAATTTAAACCATTTTAAATATAAATATATTTTAATTTGATTTTCAACAAATTTGAATTCAATATACGTACATTATTTATTCGAAAAAAAGATTAAAATTAAAATTATGTATTTTAAT
>JANSTW010064143.1:0-10951 GCA_027564275.1 Diadocidia ferruginosa
GGGCTGTTCGATATTTGAAAAATATCGATATTCTTCGATATATCGAATATCGATATTAAGGAGCAAAAAAATAAGAAAAAAAGCCAAAAAAACAACAACGCGGTTTTAACAAAAAATATTTAAAGGTAATATACATTATTTAATTGTTTTTTGTAGATTTTATAGAAGCTTTAAAACTTATACATCATCAATAATCATATCGATTGACTATAACTATATTTATATTATTATTATTAATCAAACAAAAACCGATAATATTGAATATCGATATCCATTATACAAAATATCGAAATTCAAATGATCGATATATCGAAAATCCATAAATCGATATATCGATATATCGAACAGTCTTAGTGACAGACAAAATTGTTTATTACTTCACTACTTTATAGCAAATTATGAATATATTTGACATTTCTAAATAACATTAACTTAAAAAATCTTTATTATGCGTTCACGTCAGTCCGTCACATGTGAAAAAAAATAGTTGCATATTTTCATACTGACACGACCTATACTAAAACCGACTTTCAATAGACGTTAAACAGATGCTGTTTAGCATCTGAATACTGACTGTTTTTTTGTGACTCAAATGTCATGTGCAATATTATTTTTTAATCTACATTTAATAACAAAAAGTCTAACTATAAAGACTTTTTTAGAAAGACGGCTTTTTTTGCAAAGACGACTTTTTCTATAGTAAAGTGTTTTCGTTTTGTTTCATTTGTATTTTAATGAAGTTTTCTTCAAGTTGCACAACAGCAACTCGAGTTACAATGTTATTAGTTTGAGATAGCGATACAGAGCTTGCATGTTTTTGCGTTTGGCTTTTACACGAAACATATCTATCTATAGCAAAAAAATGCTTCCTCAAAACGAAAACAAAATCCATGTCATACCCAGCATAATTTTTTATATTTTTTATGTATGTATTCATGTTTTAATTGAATGTTTGAAGCGCGAGAAAAAAGATATGTTTCTACATTATATAAAAATCAAACACTTTATATTATACATCTTATTTTCATTGTCAGCAAATTCTATAGAGTTAACATTACTTGCAGTAATAAATAATAAATATAATATAGAAAAAGCTTCTCTCTACGTCGGCGATAAACAATATTACACACGCATACCAAATTCTTTGTTAAAAATCGAAATTCACATATCACTCACTTATATTCAATATAATATGTGAAACATGTGAACAGTGAACACACACATTATTTTATACAAATATAGGTAAGTACAACTTACCGGAAAACTGGAAAATATAACTTTATTGTGTGTGTACTGTGTGTATGGCAAAGATATAATATGTATTGTATATTATATGCATACCTATATACAATATACAATACATATTATATCCTAACATTTATATAAAATATCAAATGAAAATATTATAAGTGGGATACTGACATTTTGGTGTGAGGGCGTTTCTACGCAAAATCATTGTTTGTGTGAAAGAGAACAAACGAGAAAATGGCTTAAAGTAATTTACAGATTAAAATATAGATGGCAGCAGTGGTATTGAAGTTTTATAATGGAACATATTTTTACAAGCCAAATTATATTCAAAGCAAAGTACAAAATTAAATTGTAATTTGTGTGTCGAAGACAACAATGTTTGTTTTTGCATATAGTTACCTAAATATAGTTAATTTGGTTAAAATGATAGAATGTCATTTAATAAGATCTATGTTATATGGGTACATACATTAGTAATATAAACATCTTCAATAAAATATAATTGAATATAAAAAATGTCTGTAACACATATTTCTATATATACCATCATCGTGTCTTTTACTTCAAAGAGTGAAGGAGTATATAAGGACGATTTTACATATTTTTCTAACTTTAAATAATGTTCAGTTATTATGTTAGACTGTCGTTAGTAAACCGCAGATCTGTAATCAGTTGGTGTGATAATAATAATTATATAGCCATATATATAGGTGTGATATGAATCTAATAAAAATGAAATATAATTAAAATTAAAAAAAGGGTAATTGAGATAGTACATGGCAGGCATGGACAACAATAAAATTTGCGCCTAATTTAGAGAATTTGACATAAAAATTTATTTATTAAATCAAAATTGTTTTTTTATTCGATGTATTAAATCATAAATGTAAATTGAAAAAAAAAATTAAATGAACACCACTTTTATAATTAGCAAAATATTGTAATCAAAACTAGCACACCAAAAAAAATTATTAGCGCACTATGTAAATCAAATGGCGAAAATTGGCGGAGAAGTACTTTACTTAACACGATCAACAAAATAATTTTAATTATTGTTCATGACAGACTTTAGCAATCCATGCGACAGAAACAAGCTGGATTCAGACGTGGAAGATCATGTGTAGATCACATTAACATGATACGAATGATCGCGGAAAAATCGGTGGTGTGGCAGTCACCATTATATTTGCTCTTTGTCGATTTTTAACAAGCGTTTGATAGATTGTATCGAGATATGATGCGGATGATTCTGAATATCATTCAAGGGCTTTACATGCAAGCAAAGTGCAGAGTGTTACATCAGGGCATCTAATCTGGTGTTAATCGGGGGTTTGTTCTTTCATCGCTCTTGTTCCTTCTCGTCTTAGATTATGTGATGAAGAAAGTTAGTACCATAACCATTAGTATTCAATGGTTATCAGATCACTATTGAAATATCTTTGTTTTGCTGATGATATCTGTCTCTTGTCACATTCAAGGACAGATATGTAGACGAAGTTACGCTAACTTGTAAATTTCGCTGGATAAGTTAGTTAAAAATTTAACTATGGAAAGACAAAACTGCTTTGTCTGGGTACAATAACACCATGTACTCTTGCCATCGAGAGCGAACAAATAGATGACGTAGAGAATTTCCAATTTCTGAGAAGCTATATTTTAAGAGACGTTCACAGATCTAAAAAAAAAATGGAAGTTAGAATATTTGAAACAAATTGTCTCTCTGTTTTATTATATGGTTGCGAAACTTGGAAAATTACAAATTATATAAATACACGCCGCCAAGTTTTCGTTTACAAAATAATATCTGAGACGAATTCTAAAAATATTCTGTCCAGCCGTAATAAAAAATTAGGATCTGTGGAGTGAAACAAGTGTTGAAAAAATTGAAGCGGAGTAGAAAGTGGAATTGGATTGGACATGGACATATACTATACGAAAACCAAGTGGTGAGATAGCGAGAGTGGCGCTAGAGTGGAATCTACAAGGTAAACGCAGACCCGGCCGACCCAAGGCGTCGTGTCATCAAACATTGTTGCAAGAAGGCAAAGCTGAGGGGAAGGAATAGTGTGACTTCAAAGAATTGGCAAGAAATATAGTATAAGTAGGAATAAATACAACAATATTTTATTTTATACTTGGATTTTTTGTATGTAATTAAAATGCATATTGTATTTTACACATGATAATTTTATAACTGCCGCGAAATAATTATTAAATTATATATTTATGTATTTTTTATAAACTTTATATATTGTAAATCTTATCTTATTTTGTTTTATATATAGCGCAAAAAATGTCTAAATTTGCATGGTCAACTACTTTATACGGTGGTCAACTACTGTATGACCTACCCTATATTTAAAATTTTTTATTGGGTAATAAATAAATTTAATTAAATTGAATTATTATTATTATATGTGTCAAAATAGATGTGCCTATTATATGCTTCCGAAGGCTGCTCTCACAATAATTTTTTTTCCTGTTTTAAGTTTTAAATTATAACATAAGTTATTATTTTATTGAATTGAATTTAAGTTCGCACTTGGCAGTCTTCGGTAAACAATAAATTTTAAAATTTAAACTGTTTCGTTTTTCATTGCAAGGAGTCTTTAATTATTACTATAAAACACGACAAGTGATACCTAATTTGTGAAGAAAAAGTCATTCTTTCTTTTTTAAATAATAAAAAAATTAAATACCATTTCAGTACAGCGTCATCTTAGATCTTCTCATTCAACCATTAATTTTGAATAAATAAAATCAATGGTTGAATGGGAAGATATTATATGTCACTACTGCAATTTTCTGACATTGTTTCAATATACAAAAAATACCGTTGGTCATACCTAGGTTCCATCACTATAGTTATTGTACAGAATATTAGTAATTAGACATCCAATTTTAAGTTTAAATAGGTTTAAAATAAATTTAAATATATTATAGATACTAAAAAGAATGAAAGAGATGAATTTATAAATTATTATCGATCAGATAAATTGTTCCACGTTGTATATATACCTATACAGTTTCCACTAGACGCATCTATCAAAATAAAATACATACGATTATTTATTTACTCTTTATTAATAATAAATAATTTTCCAGCCCAATTTTCCAAAATCATACATACTAACACTCTCATTTTTTTATATAAATGTATAATAATAATTTAATACCAGACATCACCTTATATACTTATATATACATAAGCTTTTATGTAAAAAAGAAAATGTGCTATATACTTGCGCGCATGTATTTGTGTTTATTCAAAACGTAACGTACGTTTAAAAGTTGTTCACACGGAAAATCAAACGACGAAAAAAAATTCCAATGCGAGCCATCTATCTATCTACGTTGCTATGACGACACATTGCGCAAGCGTTTATTGCGGCAAAGCTTTTGACAAAAAAAAAACAACAATCAGAACAATGTAAAAAATTATTTAGAAAACTTGGAAAATTGAATTTTTCTACACTTCAAATGCGAAAAGCATGTATTAACTATCGGAAATTACAATATACTTTTTGGAAAAATGATTAATAAAACGATGTTAATTTAACTATGACATATTTGCGCTATACTGATGAAGATACCGCTATGAAGCGAATTAACGATAAATGTTCGAACCAATCACATCCATCTTATATCGTCGCTTCTATATATTATAAGAAAATGGATGTTTTTGATATATAATTATATATAACTGCAGTACAATAATCATAATATTATTTGCTGCGAAAGCAAGAATTTGAGTTTTTATTTCGTTGTCAAACATAATTTAAAAAAAAATTAAACTAAAAAGTAAAAACTAAATTAATTATAATTTAACTATAATTATAATTGTTTTTTAATAAAAATAACAACTACTTTAAAATTTTATACAATATAAAGCTACTATATAAATTAAAAATAAACTAAAAAAAAATATTTAACTAATCTAATTTACCTGGAGCGAATGTACCAGTTATGGAAAAATGTTCCACTGCGGTATTTAAATCGAAAAAATACGAATTTAACTCTAAAAATTATTGACGGCTTTTATATTATGATTATAACATTATAAAAGTCGTAAATAAAAAAAAGTAGACCTTTTTTCGATTGGTGCCAATCATTGGAACAGGTGCCAATCATTAGAACAGGTGCCAATCACTGGTACATTTGCCCTATATATCTAGTATAAAGTTTGGTTCCAAAGGGTTTTTTATGCATATGCAGAGATTTTTTTAAATCAACAAATCCCAAATATCATAATAGAGTAACTACTAAATTCTGATTTATTTTTAAATTAAATTAATAAAAAAAGTAATTTTATTTATACACCAAATAATATTACTATCGTTTTTATGGATATTTATTTTAAAAGTCTTTCAATAATCTTTATTGACTGTTATTGACTGTATAAGACTGTTCGACATAAAATGATATATCGATAAATATCGATATATTCTGATTTTCGATATATCAATAACTATTATTATTTGAATTTCTATATTTTATATAAGGGATATCGATTTTGTTATTCAATAATATCGATTATTATGTTTTTTGTGTGCTTTCATTGATTTTTTTAGAAGGGGACGAACATGTTGTTCGATATATATGAGGATTTAAATATTATCCATAAAAGTTTTTTTTGCTCTTCTACGATATTCGATATATCGAATAAAATCGATTATTTGTGAAGATATCGACTTATCCATTATTTTCAAACAGGCCTCATCCAAACAATTTGATGATATGACTTAATCTGTACTTTTGGTTAATACCTATTAGTTTTTTGGTGCAAAAAAGTACCACGAAAAAGGATGTATTCCGAAATTTTCAATAATAACTTTAAAATAAATCGAATTGCACCATGCAATTTTAAATCTCTCAAAAAACATCATCACAAATTGTTAATGATCTACACGTTTTATAAAAAGAAAAAAAAATTGAAAGATGCAATTCGATGTTCAGATTTTTTTTATTATTGATTTTAAAATAAATCGAACGATGCAGTTCGGTAGAAATTCAGAATCTCTAAAAACACCCTGTTTAATGTTGTATATTAATAAATATCGATATTTTCTGATTTTCGATATATTGATAAAGTATATTTAAATATCGATATTTGAATAAGGGATATCGAAATTGTTATTCTATAATTTCGATTATTTTCGTTTGTTGTTGTTGTTTTTTTTTGTTTTTAGGAAAGGGACAGATTTGATACAGTTACATGAATTCAAAATATCATCCATTACGCTTTTTTTGCTCTTCTACGCTATTCGATATATCGAATAATATCGAATATTTTTGAACATTTTGAAATATCGATTATTTTCAATTATCGAACAAGCCTATTATTATTGATACTAAAAAAACAATAAGTATAATGTGAAAAACCAGCTATTGGTTTTTGGGTCTGAAAAATATCGGTTTAGTTCTTACCATGAGTGTTTTGTCCTTCGACTTATCAGCATATATATTGACAATGGACATATCAGGCTCTTTAATTCTAAAAACTAAATCAACACAATATACGCAGGTGTCATTATTAAGACTTTAATAATACATTACTTCTAATTATGACACAAAAACAATATAAAAAAGATGGGCAATAATAAATCGTATGAAAATGATTTAAAATATATTATAAAATCACTGATAATGTTTGTACAAGATCAGAAAACATTTCATAAACAAATTCTTGTCTTAAATTTAAAAAAGTCCATATAATTACTTCTTTCGCTGTCTAAAATTTAATAATAACCTACTTAGTCAGCATTGAGCAGTGGATAGCGTAACGGCTTTGTGTTCATGAGGTTGTTGGTTCGAGACTCGGTAGGGTTAAAAAAAATTCACAGCTGGGCGTAGGTGTTTAAAAAAAAAGAAATCGCAGTAGTTCGGAAGTCACTTAAAGCCGTTGGTCTGCCTATATGATATATATGATAGCAACAGATATGGTTCCTCATATAGTATAAAAATAAAACCCACTTCACTGATCACCAAAAAATATGGCTAGTGCGAGTTGCTGACAACACTCCACCTTTGATATAGTCAAATATATATAGTCGTCAATCAAAACCATGGCATCAGATAGAAAAAAAGAGTAAAATGGTCCCTATGCTCTCTTGCTTTGGTGTAAAGAACCCGATGATAATGATGACTTACATAATTTGGGTATACAATAGGGTGTTAGTCTGTACTCTGTGCACTGTTCAACGTCAACCAATTCACCACCAACTTCTTCCAATTACTCCAAGAGTTCTTAAAACAGCAGTGTCCTGTGACTTTCCATTCAGATCCAACGTCGTCTATTGATTTTATTGAAATGCACTATATCTTGTTGACCAAAAATAGAGCTTCAAGTTCATTATTGTATCTTCTATTCCACAATCCGTTTTTATTTACGGGCCCAAAAATAGTGCGTAGAACTTTTCGGTCAAACACCCCTAAACTTATCATATCATTCTGGAGCATGCACCACGCTTCCGATCCATATGCGAGTTTAATCAGATATCAATGAATCCTACAATTTATAGAATTTCGCACAACGTTTTCGATCTTAAAATTTTTTTTTTTTAGAAAATTGTCAATATATATTTTTGTCTATTTTAACTTTGTTACATCACATTGTTTGAAGCTCTAACTCCCCTCCCTCTAGCTACGGCCTTGGAACTTATCCACTACTTCAACACTTTTTTACCTTAATGTGACGATTTCATTCATGATATTTTTTCCTAAATCTGTCACCTTTGAAAACGTAAAGGGGTCACCTTGTCGCAATTCTTCAGTCGTCTCAAAGTATTCCGAAGTCTTAGACCTGACTCTTAATAAAACCCAGCTTATAATTATACAAAGTTCGGATTCGAAAAAAAAACAGATGATTTTAGGTCTATGCACTCTTTTGTCTATTAAAGAGTTATCAAAGATCAAGAAAAAGTTTATTATAAATAATATGGATGATATGGAGTCAACGCATAAAATTCTATAAAATGGCTCGTCACGCATAACATCATTTTGTAACTACTTTGATACTAAATGTAAGATAAGAAAAATATATTTACTTTATTGTTACACAGAAAAAAACTCTGCAAATTTGTTTGTTCTATTTCTATTATATGTATATATAACGAACATTTATTAATATATAAAAATATTATATACTTATTATATACTTTATACGAAACTTTCCTGAATAAATTTTGTTTAGATAAATATGTATACGAAAAGCGAGTCAGAATGCTTTTTATATCGTGTGGCTCCGTTTTATATAGATTTTCCCGTAGACACAAAATGTACACACAAGGACAATCTGCTTCAGCGTATAAAATTTTGAATGAAATCAGACATAGCACAGAGGAATGTTTTACAGCTTTGATTTAGTTCTTTTTGAGTATGTAGAAAGTGAATCATACTTGGTGATTTCACATGCATATCAATTTTTGGAGAAAGGTCAGGTTGATTTTGATGGCGTTTACATTTTATAATATGCCAAACAAATATTATAATATATTCTGCATATAGTACTGTTCCCATAAATAATCATCTTGGGTTTTATTGTTGTTAACTGTATATATAGATATTTTCTTTATAATAAAATATGTAACTGGAAATATTGATTTTTCTCCTAAAAAGATAAAGGAAATACATAATAATCTATACATATATATACATTTTACTTGAATGTACAAAAAATATGTAAACTAAAAAAATTTATTATGTAAATTTTATTTTATTTTGAACTCTTGAGATTTCATCTTTGTGTGTGCTGCGATGTAAAATATGCAGACATTTTTTCTTCGCTAAGTGTATAGATATTTTTGTTATGTTTTTTTTCGCAGCAACAACGAAAAAAGCTCAAAAAATAATGTAAATAATATATATGGGGAACATGGGGGAAGATATTTTTTACTTTCACTTAAACTTCCTTTTTCGATTTTTTTCTATATATGCCACCTTTGTGCGATGATTCCCCATATATACATGTAATATATTCACATTGTTGAACATTAACCAACTGGATTAGATATTATAATATTTTATTCCGATCCATCTTCAAGGAGCTCTTTAACTATTTTACATATGATCCACATATTATTATATTCGCGCGTATATGGAAAAGGTACAAATTCTCTAAAAAATATATAGGAATGCATGTAGGTGTAAAGAATATTCGTTTTACTATTGTTTATTTGAATATTCTATATTATCTATATTCTATATATAAAATATAAAGGTAATGTATACATATTATTTATATTTTAAATTTTAACGTAAATTTTATATTATTGCCAAGTGTCAGGTAAATGTATCTATACGTATACATTTTTTTTGGTCCATTAGATATCTTTCTTTAGTAAAAATATTTAATTTAACTTGTTTAAAGTATTTTTTTATTATGACTTGACAGATATACAATACATGATGTATAGTTATTTTGATGTGCTAGTATGGAGAGCTACATTTATAGGAAAGCCAATATCCCACTGACCATCTTTAGCTTCAGAAAGATTTTAAGTGCAAAAGTAAAAGTCATATATTCCGTCTAGTTTAAGCGCTATCTCTAACGCAAAAAACATAGCCGTACGTTTGCATACGTATGTACAAACATATGTAGTAAATTTATGCTGTCCACAATTGCTATGCAATTTGACAGATATTTCTTACCACAACATCCTTTAACACACATTAATATAAACCGAAGACATTTTATTCTCTGTTGCGAAACTGAATGTAGTTACTACCACATTTACAAAGAAAACAAATACAATAATACGCGTAATTTTGTATAATTTTTAACATTCGGGTCACATTCGGTAGTCATCGTTTGTTAATCGTATACTACATTTGGCACTACATTCGCTAAAGTACATTATTGTCCCACCAATCTTATGGAAGCTAACAATTGATGGATTAGTACTTTTAAAGTGCATTACCTACTTTCATGTATGTACTAAGAAAGTAGTTCAAAATGTGCATTTTTCGCAACAGGGATTTATTGAATTATTCTTTTAAAAATTCTAATTTTAATTAGGTTCACATTTATCGTTAGGCATAAGTTTAAAAAAATATATAAACATCACATAACCCCAAACAACATAGCTCTGCATAGAAGTTGAAAAAAACATAGCCGTTCTTGTGCATACATATGCAAATGCATCATTGCGGACAGCTATATATGTTTGCTATATGTTTAACTTCTATGCAGCTCTACGTACGTAAACGTACGGCTATGTTTTTTGCATTAGAGATAACGCTTTAGTTTGGATGAAACTCTCCGAAAAGAACAAGCTGTTTTTAGATGTGGTCGACATTTGTCATATGAACACACTTAGAATGATCGCAAAGCAATCAGCTGAGTGAAATTCGCCGCTCTACATGCTAAACGTTGATTTTAAGCTGAAGTTTACATTTAGATATATATGATGTAAACAATTTTGGAAAGGTCTTAAGTATTTTTTTTTGCTTTGTGGTAAGCTCGGACAATAGTTTACCATTCGTAGTCAGCATAGAGCAGTGAGTAACGTCACGGCTTTGTGTTGCGGGTTCGAAACTCGGCAGGGTTAAAAACAATTCACAACTGGACTATCACCTTTCATTCGCAGGTGTTTTTCTAAAAAATAAAAAACGATCGCAGTGGTTCGCAGTGGTTCGGAAGTCACTTAAAGCCGTTGGTCCGCCTATATGACACCAACTGATAAGGTTCCTCATATAGTGT
>JANSTW010064154.1:0-10951 GCA_027564275.1 Diadocidia ferruginosa
AGGGTTATGTTCCTATGAAGAAGATGAAAAAAAACGTAAAAAGAAAGAAGGAAAACCTAATATTGATGTAATTTTTTAAACTATGCATTGATTTTATTATTTTTGTTACCTTTAAGTATATTTTTAACAGTTAAATATATTGTATATTAGGATATAAATTTTCTCCTAACTTATTGAATTTAACGTATCCATAAGTCAGATTTTTAAATCTGAGTTAAAATTTTTCTTTTTATAAAATTTGATTGTTTTTTATGTTTTTGCATTAAATTTATGTAAACTTGTATTTTTAAATATGAACTGTTTAATTAAATGATAATTGAATTATTGATACTATTTAGTTTTTAGATTCGTAAAAAATATGAGGCTCAACCAGATTTTATTTCGGAAACTGGCGGTAATTTACATCCTTATCAATTAGAAGGCATTAATTGGCTTCGTCATTGCTGGGTTAATGGAACAGACGCAATTTTAGCTGATGAAATGGGTTTAGGCAAAACTATTCAATCGATGACTTTTTTGTATACACTAATGAAAGAAGGCCATACTAAAGGCCCATTTTTGGTTGCAGCGCCTCTTTCAACTCTTATTAACTGGGAGCGTGAAGCTGAATTTTGGGCACCTGATTTTTATGTAGTTACTTATGTTGGCGACAAAGACAGTCGCGTAGTTATAAGGTTAACCGTAACCTTATTTCCTAATATTTTAATTCAATACATAGAATTATTATTATATGTTTTATTTTCTCGTAGAATTTTTAATTAGTTTTTTAGAGAACATGAATTTTCATTTATGGAAGGTGCTGTTCGTGGTGGTCCTAAGGCCTCTCGTATGCGTAGCGATCAGGGAATAAAATTTCATGTACTTTTAACTTCGTACGAATTAATTAATATTGACAAAGCAATTTTGTCAAGTATTGAGTGGGCTGCTTTGGTAGTTGATGAAGCTCATCGTTTAAAAAATAATCAATCATTATTTTTTCGCACTTTACGTGATTTTCGTATTAATTATCGCCTTCTTTTAACAGGAACTCCTCTGCAAAATAATTTGGAAGAACTATTTCATTTACTTAATTTTTTAAGTCCTGATAGATTCTAGTATGTTTTATAAATATTTTTTATTTAACATTTGTGAAATTATAAATCTGAAATTAAAACAAAGTAAAATTAATTTTTTAACATTTCTATTTATTTTAATAATTACATTCATTAGTGATTTGGAATCATTTACGCGAGAATTTGCCGAAATTTCAAAGGAAGATCAGATTCAGAAGTTGCATAGTCTGCTAGGTCCACACATGTTACGTCGTTTAAAAGCTGATGTTTTGACTGGTATGCCTTCAAAAAGCGAGCTTATTGTTCGTGTAGAACTTAGTTCTATGCAAAAGTAAATTTTATTTTACGATAATAGATAGTAAAAAATATCACAATTTAATTTAAATATATGATTTTTGCTATATCACATGTCGAATATATTTTTAATATTAGAAGGTAATTTTATGAACAAAATTTAGAACTATTTTTTTTGCAGTAACGTGATTTCAAAGCAAAACTACATCAATATATTAAGATTTATATACGTATAAAAACTTTTCTATCCTTTTTTAGTTGTTTTTATGAATTTTGTAAAGCTTTATATATTTTTGTTTGTAATGTAAAGTATTAAAATTAATTATTAAAATGTTATGATTACCTGAGTGCAATTTGAAAGTTTAAAGTCACAAAAAATTTTAGTTTTAAAGTAAGATATTTAACAGAAATGTTACTTTCTTTAAAAAGTACTATACTGGGGTAACTGTTTTGTTAATTTTATTTTGTTTAGAAAGTATTACAGAAATATCTTGACTAGAAATTTTGAAGCATTAAATATAAAAAATGGTGGAAGCCAAATGTCTTTGTTGAATATTATTATGGAATTGAAAAAATGCTGCAATCATCCTTATTTGTTTCCTAAAGCTAGTCTTGAAGCACCAAAAAGGCCTAATGGTGCCTATGATGGAGAAGCACTGATTAAGTCTTCTGGAAAATTTCTTTTACTTCAAAAGATGCTTCAAAAATTAAAAGAACAAGGTCATCGTGTTTTGATATTTTCACAAATGACAAAGATGCTTGATATTATGGAAGATTTGTGCGACTATTTGGAATATCGCTATGAACGAATTGATGGTTCTATTACTGGACAATGTAGACAAGACGCCATAGATAGATTTAATGGTTTGATTTAATATTTTCTGAAGTCTTTAAATTTCATATGAGTATTTTTGCTTTTTATTGGACGAATAGTTGCTTATATTCATTATAATCAAACTTTGAATTGTTTTTTTTTTAACTGACAATTACATCTAATTGGAGTCTAGACTTATTACTTATATAAGAATCGCAATAAGTAAAATATAAAAAAAGTTAAAATCGGGTCAAATTAAATATTTAATGGTAGTTATAATCATTAAGAGATTTATAGCATAAGTTCATTTTGCCATTATTTACATTTTATTTTTCTACAATTTTTAGTTCCTTATTATAATATTATTTTAGCACCAAATGCACAGCAATTTGTATTTTTATTATCGACTCGTGCTGGTGGTCTTGGCATTAACTTGGCTACTGCTGATACTGTTATTATTTATGACTCTGATTGGAATCCACACAATGATATACAGGTTTTTGTTAAAGGTTATTTAAACTAGAAAAAGACAATGAGCTTTAGATAGTTAAGATTTGTTAAATTTATTTTTTTACGATTTGAAAAACTTTGAAAGTAGGTAGTTTTAACTATTGTGTATTTTTAAAAAATTGCTATAGATGATGCAACTCAAAAAATTTTATTTATAGGCATTTAGTCGTGCTCATAGAATTGGACAACAAAATAAAGTAATGATATATCGCTTTGTGACACGGTATTCTGTTGAAGAAAAAATTACTTCGGTGGCAAAAAAAAAGATGCTTTTGACTCACTTAGTTGTACGTGCTGGTATTGGGCAAAAGGGGCCGTCCATGTCTAAAACTGAATTAGATGATGTTTTACGTTGGGGAACAGAAAAGCTTTTTAAAGATGGTGACGGGAGTGGGGTTCATGGAGCTGAAGACTTTGATAAAATATCGAATGAGCAAGCTATTGTGTGGGATGATAAGGCAGTGGATGCACTACTTGAGCGTAATACTGAAGAAGATCAACCTACTGGAGAAAAGAAAGAACATTGGACAAATGAATATTTGAGCTCTTTTAAGGTGTATATTATTTCCTTATGTTTTTTAATTAAAATATAAAAAAAAGTTCATCTATCTGTTTAAGGAAATTATATAGATTAATGTCAGCCGAGCCTTGTTAATGTTGTACATTTTGTAGAATTTACCTTAAAATATAACAAATGGTTATTAAAAAAAGTAATATTAATACTTTATAATCATTTGTGATCGAATTTTAGGTGGCAACCTATACCACTGAAGACCCTGCTGAAAAAAACGAAGACGATGATACTGAAGTTATTAAGGAAGATGTGCAAGAAGCTGATCCGGATTATTGGGAAAAGCTTTTGCGGCATCATTATGAACAAGAACAAGAAGTGGAAGCACAAAAACTTGGAAAAGGGAAAAGAGTTCGTAAACAAGTGAACTATGCATCAGAGAATATGCAGCAAGATTGGACTCAAAGTGTTTCTAACACTAATCAGGATCAAGATTACTCTGATTCATACTCTGGTGAATCTGATCGTGAGGGTAGTGGCTCAGGAGATGAGGAATTTGATTCAGTTCGTGACGAACGTCGTCGTAAACATAGGGAACGCATGGATGAAAAACTTCCACCTCTTTTGGCTCGTGTAAATGGTCAACTAGAAGTAATGTTTTATTGAATTTTATATAAATTAATAACTGGTTTTTTCCATGTTGTAGGTACTTGGATTTAATCCTCGGCAAAGACGTGCATTTTACAATGCAATAATGCGATGGGGAATGCCTCCTCAAGATGCATTTCAATCTCAATGGCTTGTAAGAGACTTGAAAGGCAAGTCAGAACGTGCATTTAAAGCTTATACTTCACTGTTTATGCGTCATTTATGTGAACCTGGAGCTGATACACAAGAAGCTTTTAATGATGGAGTACCACGAGAAGGACTTAATCGGCAGAATGTTCTTACAAGGATTGGTATTATGTCTTTAATCCGGAAAAAAGTTCAGGTGTTTTTTGTATATTATTTATCTTTATATTTAATGTTTTGTTATGTGTTATTTCCTTCTTTTTTTTAAGAGAAATATAATGTCATTTTTGTAATTGTTAAATTTTTATTTATATTTAGGAGTTTGAAAATATAAATGGAGAATGGTCAATCCCAGAGCTGAAAGAGCAAATTGTATCTGCTGTTGACACAAAAGAATCTTCAATATCGTCTAGTCGGGATGGAACACCTTCAGTACGTGAAGTTGAAAGCGGAGTTGAGAACAATTTAAAGGTTTTTTTGTCATTAAACTGTAAATATTAAAAGTATTATTTAATATTTCTTATAAATAATTTGGTCTTAAACTGGCAGAATGTTTTTTATTTATATTTGAAATTAAGGCTAACGTTGATGATACGGCTACTAATAAAGAGATGGAGATACTGGATACGTTGACGGATATTAAGTCAACAAGTGGTAATGAAGAAGAAAGTCATAGTGAGACAGCCCGAGAAAGTTTAGAAGCAATGGAGATATGTGTTTTAAAACCTACAAAAGTTGATGAATTGAGTAGTGAATTAGCAAATGAGAATAAAAAAGCTAATCGCCGACGCAACATTTCATTATTTAAATTTAATATTGCGGATGGTGGCTTTACTGAATTACATACTTTGTGGGTAAATGAAGAAAAAGCTGCTGTACCAAATCATGAATATGAAATTTGGCATCGTCGCCATGATTATTGGCTTTTGTGCGGCATAGTTACGTACGAATTTTTAATCTTTTTTATAATATATTTAAGGTTCACTTCATAAGGTTTACACAAAAATTATTATTTTAAATTTTTTGAAGTTATAAAATATATATATATTTTTAAAACTAGAAAGCAGTATATAACAAAATCAATGCGATAATATTGCGCTTTTATTGAAAAACTTGAACCTTCGTTGCTAGAGTTGTTTCAACCGTTTCAGATTCTCGGGAAAATTTAATTTTTATGTTTTATCTAGTTTAAACACTTATGCTATATTAACCAAAAAAATTATAGATAAATTAGTTTAGATTCATATACGTTTTATAGCAGAAATAACTTCTAGACGGAATATATTTCTTTAATTTTTAGAAAAATGAATAAAAATAAATTGCACCCACATTTAACGTATAGCAAATTAATTATATTAAAAAGAAAAAATTTTTTTTAATTTATATAACAAACAAATAATTTAAAAAAAGAATTTGCAGTTAGTTTATTTATACAATTTATAATTTCAAAAAAATTTATATTAAATGAAATGCATACGATGTATGTTTGTGATGGGTACGACACCAAATTTTGTAGTAAATAGTTAACGTTTTTCAAATTTCTATTGTTTTTACTTCAATTTTGTATATTATAGTGTTAATTTTTTTATTCTACTACAAAATACAGGCTTCATTTTACAAATAAATTTTTAGCCACGGTTATGGTCGTTACCAAGACATTCAAAATGATGTACGTTTTTCAATTATTAATGAACCATTTAAATCAGAACAAGGAAAGGGGAATTTCATGGAAATAAAGAATAAATTTCTCCAGCGTCGTTATAAGGTATTTTCTAATTAGTCTTACAAATTCAGGTAGTTTTACTTAATTAGCTACATTTTTTTAAAGAATGTTTTTATGAATACTATATGAAATTTTTAAATCAAAATAACTGTTAATTATGCATAAAAAGTATTTTAGCTATTAGAACAAGCGCTAGCTATTGAAGAACAATTACGACGTGCAGCTTATTTGAATGTTGGTACGAATATTCAGCGTAAATGTGAATTAAATGTTAACGTATCATCTAGTCTTGATAGCAATGTTCAAGTGGATGAAAATACTGATAAAATTACTGTGAAAGATGCTATTCACGTTGATGGTGCTGGGCAACTTAATGAACGATTTGCAGACTTGGAATGTTTAGCAGATAGTCATCAAAGCTTAGCTCGGGATTCTCTTCAAGGAAATAAAAATGCACACGCAGTTTTACATAAAGGTTTTTATATTTAATATTTTATTTAAATTAAGTGATTTAGTTACATTCGTTTTGAGAATTTAATTTACGATTAACATAAAATTTTTATATAATGTAAACCAACATAAAATTTTATTAGTCAAGCTTTAATTGTAAAATTTATATAGCAAATAAGTGTAATATCCTAGGCATTTTATTTGTTTAAAGCTGCTTTTATGATTTAATATACAGAATATCTTAGCACTGCTTGAACTTGTTTCGTGGTTTTAAACTCACTGTTTCTTTTTTTGGTCTTAAAAACAATTTTAAAGAAAAGTAGTAGTTTGATATAAACTTAATATTTTTCTAAAATTTTTATTTGCAAATTGTAACTCTTATGTTAAATTATATTAAGATATAAGGGAATAACTTGGTGATTGATAAATGTCATTAAAGAATAGAAGGGATTTGACAAAATTATTTGTTTTCCAATCCTCTAATAAATATTCTATGCGAAAATTATGTTACTATATTTTTTAGTATTGACGCAGTTAGAAGATTTACTTAACGACATGAAAAGTGATGTTTCTCGCTTACCAGCTACATTAGCTCGACTGCGTCCTGTAACAGAACGACTTGGCATGACAGAACGAGCGTATGTGTTGCTTTACTAGTTCTATTACAAGAGATTTTTAAAATATAATAGACATTGTAGGAGTTTAACGGTATTTGATTTTGTTGTTTGTAGAATTCTCAGCCGCCTTACATCTAAAGATCCTGAAGCAATGGCTGGTCGAAGTCCGTTACCTCCTCCGGGTCCTTTTGTAACTACGGCAGCTAGTGTAAAATTTGCTGGAATTCAACCAAAGTTTGTCGCTTTAATAAAAAGAGAGAAAAAAATATCAGACACTGATATTTCTGATGTCTTAGCTATGGAAAATTGCGATGAATCTACGCAAAAGATATCAAACGATTCCGTTTTAAATAATTCTGCAGCATCTAATACCGACTTGAAATTAAATGGTTAAGTTATACTAACAATATTAACGCAAAAAAAAGGATTTTATATTTAAATGTTATTTCGCTTAAAAGTGGTTAACTGAATCTGCATTTTAAACAGTTTTTTAATTTACACATTGTTTTTAGGTGCTTTATCAAATGCAGGAAATGCAAAAAGGCATAATGAAAACGAAAAAACAAAAACAGAGGATGTTGAAATGGAAGACCTTACTGGAGAGAAATCTCCGGTAGAAAATGTGCAAAAAATAGAAAGCTCTCCCAATAGAATTGAAACATCTCTAAATGACAGCCAGATCAATAATTAAATTTCAAAAACATTTTGACTAATTTTTTTACATAAAATTGATTATTTTCAAGTGACTTTGATTTATTTTATTAAATATACTACAATTACCAGTTTTCTCGCTGTAGAAATATTGTGCCAAAGCTTATTCAATATTTTGCACTTTTTCTGTAAAATACTATTGAATTTGTTGTATGATGTTAAGATTTATTTACAAAAAAGGAAATAGGATTGAGTCCTACAACTTGGTTTTGTCTAATCTCTTGTAAAGATATTAAAACTTAAATCGTAAATTGACTAATAAGACCACGGAACCGGTAACAACATTTTATTGAAAACCAAATATTTACATAATAAGAACATTAATCTAAATCCATATCCACTTCTTTTTGACTTAACTTTGAACTGCGATCTGTTACTTCACTTGTAGATGGTTCCTCAAGAAAAGACCTCAGTTGATGTAAAGGATTACAACCCTCAAAATAATCGCTAGGAATTTTCGTAAAAATCTAAAAGCGAATTTACAAACAAGTCAATAAAACAAACATTAAAAGTCTTATAAAATTTACATAATTATACTCTCAAATAAGATATCTCTTTAAAAAAAGAAGGCAAACAACTATGTTTACGCAAATTAATAAATTTTCATTAAAGCTTTTAAATAATATTTGCTTTTTCTCAATTATACATGGTATTTTGTTTTTTTTTTAAATATACAAAACTTTATTTTTGATTATTCCTCATGGATTTTCTGATTCTATGCATTATCTATTGTTTTCTTAGACCCAAAACCTTTTAATTAACTTATTTTTTTATGTTTTTATAAAATTTTAAGCAAAAGACGAAAACTAAAATTATTGCTCATATTTTCTTTAATGATATAAAAATTTTTCTATAAAATTAGTTGAAAAACTTTAGTGAATTATGTTTTTATAAATTAATAAAGCATTTAACATGTATACTCATTTGAAAGCCCACAAAAAGATTAATCGAATGGTACTACTAAATGCACATAGCGCAATAAGCGCCCAAAAATATTAAATGCTTTAACACGAAGAAAATATTTAATTTAAAATTTTCTGCAAAAAAAATTAAAAAGTATTAACGTACATCCTCAAGTTGTAAAAACAGTTTTTCATTTAGTGAAACATTTCCCTTCCGAATTTCACTCACAAAAAGTTGAGTCAAGTCCGCAGCACTATTAAATTCTTTTGCTAAAATAATTGAATTTTTTTTTCTTATCCTAGCACTTACGCATTTAATGTCAAAATTTACATAATTATATTAAATGTTTATTTATGTATACTATTTCCATATATTATTATTAATGAATGCAAAAATAAATAAGAAAATATTTTATTAAGTAATTTATAAAGTTTTATTATATATATTATATATACCTTCTCAAAAACATAAAAAATAGTACCTTCACAAAAAATAAGACTGTTTGAATATAAGAACCGTAAGAGCTCCTCATATAGCTTAAGCTTTTCCAGCCGATAATAAATTGTCCGACAAATTTGATGCGCTTCATAGTAATTCCGAGAGTTCAGAGTTAATTCTAGTTTTTTTTTCAATTTCTCAATCTAAATACAATAATCAATAATAAAAGTAAAAAAACTAGACAAAATAGTTTAATATTAATAAGTCCTTCGCAAATATAATTAAAAATTGCAAAAATAACAAGTGATCAAAAAAAATGTTTTAATTTATCCAAACGTTGAAGGCGCATATTAAATAATAAAATTAGAAAAAAAAACTAAATTATACTTTTTTAAATTATAACAATTCCCACTTGTTAAATAATATTTTGCAAGTTGTAAAACTAAGAAATTTATCAAAAATAAAAAATTGGGATATATAAAAAACATTGACTTACTTTATCCATGACTTACTTTAACTTAGTTGCAGTCGTTAAATTCTAAAAAAAATAAATTAATGTACTACAGCAATTTAAGACTACAACTTAGATTTTAATAAACTTCGGAAAATAATAAAACTAATTTTTTAAGAAATTTTTAAAGAAATGGATGGCCATAAACTTTTAAATTGTTCAAATTTAATTTTATCTAAAAAGAATACTCAGCAAACCGGGAATTCAAATTCAAATTCAAATTTAATTTTTACTTTTTTTTATAATTTTTATTTTTCATTGTTTTTCTTAAATTGTTAAAAAACTAACAAAAGCTAAATTATAAGCTAATAATTATAAAAAAAAGACTGGTAAGGTTGTGCAGTTTTTTTTGCTTTTTTTAATTTGTTTTTTCTACGTCTTTAAAAAAAGTTTTAATATTTATTGTTTTTTAAAGTATTTGGTCAGAGCGTTTTAATCGTAATTTTTGAATAAAATTTTCATACAATTTAAAAAATAATTGTTTATGCACTAAAAAAGTTCTAAAATTTGATTGGTAAATTTTTTTAAAAGAGGGAGCTTTGCTTAGTCTTAGGTTTTTTCCAAAAATTTGTCAAAAAGAGATACACAAGGTTATAGAAATATATTTTCTTTACAAAATATTAGTAAGATATTTATTTTAAATTTTCTTTATTTGATTTGAAATTGAAGTATGCAATTGATTAAATAGACTGCTCTATGAAATTATAATTTTATTTAAATTAATAAAAATTTTCATGTTATAAATGTTTAGGCTTATAAATGCATTTGGTATTCACAAAAATTACATTTTTATTTAAACGCCCTTTTAAAACTTTTTTTTTATAAATATAATTATTATTTGTTAGTAAACCATATATTATAAATCAACAACGACTGAATTGGCAACAAATAATAATTCAAAAATTACGATTAAAACGCTCCACACAAGTGCCTTAAATAAAAATACACGTAGACTTAAAGCAAAAAATTATAAATTTTATTATGGGAGTTATGTAAAAAAAAGAGGAACTTTTTTTATATTGTACTGTATTGTGTGTTATATTTTATACCGATTTGTAAGGTTTGATAATAAGATATTACTCTAACAAGCACGACATGTATGAATTAAAAGATTTTGTTTGTTTTTATTAAATTTTATTATTAATTTAGGGGTTTTTTGATACGCCAACTTTTTTAAAACTATTAAATAATCTCTCTCATTTTATCTTTTAATTATTTTTGGTTATCCTATCGGCCTGGCTACTGCAATTTTTTTTTAGGTTATCTATTCCGAGAATAATATTTTAAAGATAGTTCTAAGCTCTGTTTCAATTCGCCAAGTATAATTTTTTTTTCATAGCACATATTATGTTTTATCTGTGATTGCTGTTTAATTAAAATATGTTATCTAAATAGAACTCAATGAATAGTACTGATTAATACTTAATAAGCCCATTGAAATGCAAAGTTAAATAAACAGTTATTATTCTTATCAAATTATTTTATCAGTAAAATCAATAATGGTAAGAAAACTCTGAAAAGACTTCTGTAATGATTATTTGGCAAAAAATCGAAGGGTTAAAAAGTTTATGGCCACAATTTTTTAATAAATGTATTAGGGTGTCCCATAATTTTTAGGAATTTTT
>JANSTW010064165.1:0-10947 GCA_027564275.1 Diadocidia ferruginosa
TTTAAGTGACTTCCGGGCCACTGCAAACGCTTTTTAATAAACACCTGCGAATGAAAGGTGATAACCCAGATGTGAAGATTTTTTGGCCCTACCGAGCCTCGAGCTCACAACCTCTTGATTACAGAGCCGTGACTTTACCCACTGCTCCATACTGGTTATATATATATATTTTCATATTAACGGTTGAAAAAGAAATTCTCCTATATCGTGGTTTTTCGGAAGTTTTGTGGAGGATTTAATAATAAATAATTGATAAGGTTCATCCATAAATTACGTAACAAATTTTTGGTTTGTTGACTAGATTCAGTATAGATACTTAGTGTAAAAACACCGTAGCTTGAACTTGTGTTAGTTGAAGGAACTATATTCACTATTACTTGTAAGAAAATTTTTATTTAGTGTGCAATGAAAAAAAAATCCGACTATGTTTTGGAAGCACTTCGGCCTCCCTCTTCATTGTAAGAATCTGTAACAGATTTTAAAACTTCACCCTTTTCCTGGAGAGTTACGTAATATATGGACGCTCCTACAGCACCAATTTCTACAATCTACACATAGTAGTAGTAGTAATTTTTTTCGTTGACGTCCAAAATTCACAAATCGACCTGGTAAAATTACAGATTCGTAACGATAAGTACAGGACAGGCAAACACTTTCGAAAAAAAGATTCTAGTGCTCGTCATCCCCTGCTGTTTATAGAATGTGTTGATTTTGTTTTACTCAAAAGGTTTGTAAAATTAATTAAAAGATTTCTTAGATAGGAGTTTTGTTGTTTGTCGCATATATACGCGTAATATATAAAGAAATAAAAAAAATATATATTTAGCATAGACAAAAATATATGTAGACGATTAAATTCATTTGCAATATAAGGATTTTTATTGTAACGAATTTCAACCACAATTAAAAAAAAAACTTTAAATCATAAACATCGTATCCTTTACTCCAAAGCGATGTAGTATATAAGGACCACTTTACCAAATTGTTTCTATCTGATAGAATAGGGTGTTATGAGCATCCCTAAAGGTCATAATTTGGTGATCTGTGAGAAAGGTTTTATACTATATGAGAAAATCTATCTGTTGGATTCATATAGGTTCATAAAGATGTTCAGTTGTTTCTGTTATCTATATGTTCATGCACGAAATATGAATTTGAAACATTAAAAAAAGGACATGAAATTAAATCTCTATATATTACATTATTTCTGCTATAATAATATTTTAAAAGGACATTGATTTTCATTCATATATATATACATACTCATAGATATATGTTATAAAATAAGCATATTTGTGGATGTTACCACAGAATTGTGTCGTTTTATGTATAAATTGTGGAAATAGAATATTGTTTAATCTTTTGATCAGATTTGAATAATGTAACACAAGAAATTACCGCTTTTATAGATATTATATGAGGCCAACACGAACGCATATTTTGAAATATTATGATGTGGAAAAATATAAAATAATGTAATAATAGCAAAGACTTGTGATCACATTTTCCATATTATATGATTACCTATACAGTATGTCCTTTACTACATAACATTTTTTAACTGTGTTATGGGAAATCGGTCAGATGTTTGTAGGGACAGTTTTTAACGCCCCGAGTAATAATTATCGATAGAATATTAAATTGTTTTGTCTTTAATTTATCGTTATGATATTATTTATATTTTTTAGAATGTTCATTGTATTTTATTGTTACTGCGCGGCTATATACATTATGATGAAAAATGAACATTATTGTATTTTCATAATAATGCTATATAATATGTCCAATGGTTCAAATATTTTTCAGTCAAACACGAACTTTTCCACGAATAAAATATTTATGTTTATAATATTATAATTGTTATACGAGTTCTATAAAATCATAATAATTTCGAATATTATATATATACCTACTAATGACATATTGATACTTATGAATAATATTTTGAAATCAACAATATAAGAATTGGAAAATGTATATTTAGAATTTTAGTTTAAATAATCTATTTTACCTTTGCACAGGCACCGACAATAAAGATGATGACGAGAACGATTTGTTTTACAGTAAATTGTAAACATATAACTATCCGCAGAGAAATACATTAAGATTACACTGTTCTAAGATAATTTAATACTATAAAATTGTTAGGAAAGTTATGTATATCGGGCAACCATAACACAGCCTCCGCATGAAACTTCAAATTATACCGAATCTCCCTTGATCGATTACACAGTGTCTAAAAACTTGGGTATTGTTAGCACATTCTTTCGTATAAGACCATAAAAGTCACATGGAAATCATCTCCAGATGGTATAACCAAAATTGATAATAATAAGTGGTCATCATTGTTCAAATATACTGGATGTGAAAAGTTGCAGAGGATTAAATAATAAATTGGATCATTATAATTATTTTGATTTCTGACAGCAGCTCTCCTATATGTAGAAATGGATTAATAAATACATTCTGCCTTGCACGACAAAAGGCGGGACATTCGTAGAGTGCGTGTGTCGCTGTCCGTTCGACCCTATATAATACAAATCTACAAACAAAAACATCAGTCAGCCCTATTTTACACATGTACGTGTTTAAGACGATATGATTATAACTTTATCCTTACATTTTTTTTGTTTTTTCATATATATCTTACTGAGAAAGATTTTAGTTTGACGGCAGATTGAGAGACTTTTCCATCGTGCTTGATGCTGGCATCATTCCTTCCTTTTAGCATCGTTTTAGACACTCTAAAACTGATTCGCCCCACCAAATGGCATATTAATTCGTTCGTTTTTTTCATTTCCTTTTATCATTGTCTTTTATACACAACGAGAGAAAATTTCAGTAGCGACATCTTTGGGAGGCTAAATTAAACATTGAATTTTGTATAGAAAATTCAATGTTTTTTTAGCTTCCCTGATATAACCTGCATTTAGCTACCTTTTACACTTCTCGACAATTTTCGAGAAGGTGAGTAGTTTGCTGGCTTTCAGAATGGATAAATAAAAATTCCACTCTGACAGTCCCGACTCAATCATCAACTCAACCGCTCTTGCAAGTGCGAAAGTTTCGGCTTGGGAAACTGTACAAATTGTTCCGAGATTATAAAAGATATTATGCTCCGTGTACTGTCTCCGGAGCCCTCTTCTGTCAATGATCCATCCCATCAGTAAAAATATTTATGGTACAGGTCGCTACTAGAGCATCGTTATCCTCTAGTAGCGACCTGTACCCTGCTCCCATTCTTCAGCTCTAATTGGTTAATGACAGTACGTCTTTGGTTGAAAATAAAGTATTGCGTGGTCGTATCAGCTAGCATACCTATTTCGAGAGACTCCCTCAACAAAGCACACTCTATTTGACAGTGTCTGTAATGTAGGTTCTTGTCATGCCATTGCTTCTTTGCAATTAAGTTTAAACCTGATATAAGTCCATCTTGCTTTCTCCTGTATAAAAAGATCTAGAGAATCGAGTGAGAGCATCTGGTGGCAAGTGCGATACCAAGCAAAATGTGGACGGGGTCGCGGAAGATACTTTTAGAAGGGTTATAAAGGTCTGAAATCATTAGTTTGAATGCCAAAAACCGGAAAAACCTGGAGAGACTAAAAACCTTGCAGAGAGCAACAAGAGCCAACATGAAAGACTATATATCAAGCCAAAAGGACTATATAACGTAAACCTTTTCGCAAAAAAAACGTGAAAATGAACGAGAAGCTTACGAAGATATAGAAAGAATAAATAGTATGAACGAAATCAGAGGACTCAACAGAAAAATTAAACAAATAAGATCCGGGTTCAACAACATTATGCAAAACCGACAGTGGAGAAATATTAGATAAAAGCAGTTGCCTCGCAAGATGGACGGACCACTTTAGGTCCCTGATAAATAATGATCCTGCAACAAACCATTGCACGAGCAATTATTTATCCATATATAGTTCACAACCACATATCGACGAGCCGACATTAGAGGTAAAAAATGTTGTTCAAGGGCTTAAGAACAGCAAGTTCCCTATAGCATTGACAACCTGCCGGTGGATTTACTGAAATATTATACTGAAATAGAGTGGCGAGGCTTTGTGGAAGAAATTGCATGAGATCATTCATCATATATACGGATAAGAAGAAGAATTGGAAGAAAATATAGAAGAAAGGTTCATCGTGTCCTATACTCCTCAGGGGGGGGGTCAGGGTAGAGTGAAAATTGAAAATCGTTTCCCGAAATCGGCGGTAGGTGGAAAATGTGGGGATAACTAAAAAAATTAGATTTTTCAAAAATTGTTTTTTACTTAAAATTCTAAGATCTAAAACTTTATGCCGAAGTCTAAATCCTGATCGCTGATTAGACGTAGACCCGTAGTGAGATATGGATCGGAAACGATGGTGCAGCATGTCCCAAAATTATATGATGAGTTTACGGGTATTCGAGTTTTACGCACTATTTTCGGGTCCGTAAAACAGATTGTGGCGTAAAAGATACACAATCATAAACAGCTCCATGGGGTCAATTAGCCTGACCTGTATAACCTTTATAAAATAGAAGAAAAAAAACTTCAACTTTTCACAAGCCATCACAATCATATTTATTTATATATTTTCATTCAATTTATTTATGCTTGGCTGCATCATAAATTATTACATTTTGTTTTCGGGTGCGAAATTATATTCCTTAAGTTTTTAAACGAAATTTTTTAAACAAATTAATATTTTTAACACTTTGCTTTGTTTTTTTTAATTTTAGTTTTTTATTTAATTAAGTGTTTTTTTTAGTTATTTATATTTTATTTATTTCATACGGTATATAATAAGGTAGTATTAGGTTCAGAGTGTGTTATGTTCAATTTTTTTTCTTTTGGGTTGACTGGGTTAAAAATGTGAGTCGTTAATATATTTTTATGTTTTTTTTTATACTTTAGATTTAGTAAATTTTTTTTTTTAGTTAATTTCTTTTATATAGGTTTTTTATTATTATGTTACAACAAATACTTCAAAATTATTTTTCTTTTTATTTTTAAAATGACAAACATATCAATAGATATTTCTTTAGATTTTTAATATTATCTAATTTTTAATTATATTATTAAAACTTTTTTATATATTGGAACACATTTATTTGTTTAATTTTTTTTCTTTTTTGGAATATTGTGTATCTCGGTATAATTTTAAAAGTTTTTTGTTGATTAAATGAAGCAATTTTTTTTTATTTAAAACTGAAAATAACTAAAAATATTTATTTTAAATTAAATATATTATACAGTCTATATATATAATTCTGGTAAAGGATGTTAAAAAAATATTTTTAAAAAATCTCACTAAATTTAATTAAAAAAAATAATTAAAATTAAACTTAACATGAATATATGTATATTCTTATACTCAAAACCATCAACTAATAATAATTACTGGTAAAAAAATAGTCAATATAAAATTATTTCGTGTTTAGTAAATTAAATAAAAATATTTTTTTTTTCAAATATTCTAAATAAAATTCAAAATTTGTTGTTTTTTTAATCTGTGACATGACATATCATCCAAAGATATAATGCCAAAAAGCTTTCAAAAGCTATAAACCGTTAAATTCTAAGACATAATAATTGAATTGTTTATGTCTTTGCTAATCACCGCTAAAATTTTACTTCTATTAATTATGAGCAAAAAGATGGGTTTACAATAAAAGTATATTTTCGGTATGCTATGTCTGTTTTAGAATTAGGAAATGCTTTTGAAAGCTTTGGAAAAGCTTTTGAAAGCTTTGGAAAGCTTTTGGGCTTAATGTCGTTGGGTGTAAAGTTATGCCATCTCATGAAAATTTATTTAACCATATGGTAACTATCTATAAAATTAAAAAAAAAAGTTATTTTAAATCAATATGTCGTATAAATCTTAACTTAAGGTTTAATAATTAAAATAATTTTGATATAATTTCTAGTAATTAGTTTTATTTATAAAAATATTTTAATTAAAAAATACCAATTTGGAATTTATTTTCCTTTATTTTTTATTTAAAAAAAAAACTATGCTCAGTCGAAAAATTAAGATACCTTATCCTCATATAATTACTTAATTTGAGGGTTAACTTTTAAAATTATTATTCTCCATCCAGATTCTATGGGTCAATAAATTAAAAAAAAAATCGAGAAATTTTAAGTTTCCACTGTCATTGCATATGCATATACCGATTTCGACAATATTTTGTTATTTAGGAATGGCGGCAGAAGTAAATCTAGAGAAATTTATTTCAACTCAACGAAATTTAATGTCAGATTCTAGGTTATCTCGGTCAAAATATCTATATTTTATATATCAACGTAACTTTATCTTAACGTCATTTTATCTCAACGAAATTTTATATAAAAGTTCAACAAAATGTTATCTTACCGAAATCTTTTCATTTTTTCTACCGAGGTATAACACTTCGTAGGTGTTTGTACAACGCCTTTTCTGTTTCATTTGAGATAAAATATCGTCGAGATAAATTGTCGTGAGATAAAATGACGCTAAATCGATTCTAGCTGTCAAAACAAAATGGTGGAAATTATGATTTTCACATTTATCATCAATTTTTTTCCCCGCTATGTTTTTTTAGACTTAACAAATATTATGAGCTTAAACCTTGGAAACGTCTTTTTTATGAAATTTTTTTTAAATTTTTGCAATTAATTTTTGCCTCTATAAATACAAAATTTAGAATATTTTTTTAAAGAAATAAATGTTTTTAACATTTTTATTTATTATTGTGTAATTGTATTTTTCATATATATAAATGGTCCTGCGTTTTGGTGGAGTGTTCGTGGGGGCTGTCTATATTTTAGTTAAATTTATCATATAAGAGATTTGGTTTCTTAAAAGAAAAATTGATTTTCTGTGTTATAAAAAGAAACTACACATAATTTGGTTTGTTTTAATTTAAATTTAAATTTATGAAAAATGTGCTTATCTAAAAAATTTGTTTGGCGATATGTCTACCTATATATTATGTGAAATTAATATTTTTTAATTTATTAATTTAAACAATTTAATATTTTGTCTAGATACAAAATTTTGAGGCACATATATGTAGAAAATATGGTATCAATATAGTGACCTCTCTAAAAACCTATATTTTAATACATTTAAAATATTAATAAAAATTATTGTTATCAGTTCAACTAATGTCAAAAATACAGATTTTATAATTATATATTGGGGTATACAGTATACACTATACATATAGGACTAAATTCTGAAGGGTTATGTTCTCGAAACGCTTTTCAATATTGCAATAAATCAAAAATCCACATCTTAATCTTATTTAAACAATTCTATGTATAACAGGACAGATCCTATATAATCAAATCAATTCATATAATAAAGCTATAAATACACAAAAACAAATTTACGAAACAGTTGAAGTTTCACTTTCTTCTTCGTTTGTTTCATTGTCGTGTATGACAGCTGAAACTAAAAGGGGAATGCTGCCCAACACCATACACGTTCCCATACAATAGAAACTAATTTCATAACCACCGGTAAAATCTTTTAAAAACCCCGCTAATGGTGGCACCGAAATAGCACCTAAACTTTGAAACATTCTAACTAATCCATAACTTGAGCTAATACGTTCGGTACCGAATAAATCAGCCAATAGTACCGGCATCAAAAGATACCAGCAACCTAAACACAATCCATATGAAGCCGATGCACAGCCAATGAAATACCATGATCTAGCCGACGGTATTAACAGGACTGCAGTGCCAGCTCCGAGAATGCTAATGCGGTTAAGAAATAAATTAGTTTGTTTTTAAATTTAATATGCAGTGCAACTTACCAAACTATATAAGCCTTTTTTCGATCAAATAGCTGCAAATCGGAAAGATATCCAAATCCTAATCTACCGATCAGATCTAATGCTGCACTTACGGCTACCAAGAAACCAGCTTCACTTTTCGTATAACCTGAAATTAGAAGAAACATGGATAAATTTTCTATATTTTAAATATTTCCGAAGTTTTATCCAAAATTCATTGCGTTTTCATTTAGCAAATTATGTTAACAAAATTTATAGGCGGGTGCGGTCGAGAAAAAATCTAAAAATATGGTTAAATACGACCGCTCCTGAACCCAATCGATTTATATGCTAAATTATATATTTAATTAAGCATACAAACATAAATAATAACAAATATGTGGAATTACCCCACTCTTGTATCCTCGCTAAACTTTGAAGGATCGTAGGGGGTCTTCCCTGAACAACGTTTGTTCGGCGAGTTGGCGGCGCTCGGCCCCCTTTCAAAGGGGAGGGGTTTAAAGTTTGTTGTTTTGTATATAGGAAATTAATTTTATTTCATTAATTTAGGAATAGGCTAATCGGGCAACAAAAAGTGAATACTTTTGTAATATTATTGGATCTTGCCAATTTATTTTTCTATGTGTGTGATACCAGAATTTGTAAAGCTAACGCTATTGGCGCTACCATCGGTTAAGCTCAAACTTTTCCAACGTTTTAAAATGCAATATTTTGATGCCACACTTATACAGAATGGTAGGATGGGAAAATTAAAAATTTATATATTGTAAACAAAAGGGAAGGGCACAACCCCTTTTAAAATGGGAGAGACTTAACGTTTATACGAAAAATATTGAAATATATTTATAGAGGTTGTGTAATGTGTAATGTCAAATTAAATGCCTTAAGTCCATCGATTTGAATTCAGTTCCGAGACTGGGAAATATATTTGCAATTTTAATACATCCTTTAAACCTTTCTGGGGGCTGTATAGAAAGAACGATGGACTAAAAGCCTTCTAACTAAAATTGTAGCCCTTGTCATTTCAATTTGACATCACATAACCGTTATAACTATTTATATTTCAATATTTTTCATACAAATGGTAATCCCCTCCAATTTTTAAAGGGGTGTTACCCCTCTTTAAGTTTACTGTGGCATCAAAATATTGAATTTTAAAACTTTTGCATACAAACTTTAAACCTCGACCCCTTCGAAAGAGGCACCCCCAAAAGTCATTGTATATTTTTTTGTCGAGGACGGGGGAATGGAAGGGAGGTGAAATTTTAATTTAACATTTTTGTAGTGTAAACTGAATGAGGGGCACATCCTCTTTCAAAATGGGAGGGGTTTAAAGTTTGAAATATATCAAATTATAAATATTTATAGGAGTTGTGTGACGTCATATGAATGATTCTCGAATTGGAGTACAATTTTAGTTTTATAGGTTGTTAGTCCATCGTTCTCTCTTCGCAGCCCTCAGAGGGGTTAAAGGATTAAAAAAATAAATAATAGAGGCCCTTCCTGACCAACGTTTAAAATTCAAAAAATACACCGTGAAAAGCAAATATGAATCGACTAAAAAGGTCACATCATCACATGAATTTTTTTTTAGTATAGGGTAATAATCCCATCCGGACAAAGCGAGTCAAATTTCTTTGTTAAAAAAAGCCACTTTGAGTGCCAAAAATCTTGGAAAAATAGTTGCAGCTTTGAGCACTTGTTATACCTATACCACACCTATGTCAGTAGCTTGTTTTTTTGTAGTTTTCCGCGGAAAAATATAAGAATCAACATAACATAACCGTAGTAATACTAAAATCATCCTTATTTCTATATGGCAACACTGAAATCATTTTTCGCTAGTGTAAAATTTTCCCGCTTAAATACACTTTGTCATTTTTTGTTCTTATTTTGACAGATTTTCGCTTAAACCGGCACTATACATGTGAATAGTTTGTTCAATTAACACAAGTGGCGTAAAGGACGATAATTCAAATTTGTACATGCTACGATGTTTTGACACTAAGTGTCATTCTGAATTATCTATATTTATTCTGTGGTCGCGTTACTATTTGGAGCAATCGGTAGTCTGCAATAAAGCCTAAATTTACCAATAAACTTTGTATACCGATGTAGGAAATTAAAAACTATATAACTTTGAAAAATTTTGTTTAGTACTAAAAGTTACCACTATGGCGCCACTATACAATTTTTTTTTTTATTATATCTCAAAAACTAACCATTTCATCCAAAAAGTGTGTATGCAAGAATTATTGAAAATTACAAAATACATGTTTTTGTGGAACATTGTTTAGTACAAAAAGTTACCGCTGGGTATAATTTTTTACTTATTTTGATTATATCTAGAAAAGTATCAGCTTTTTCTAGAATTTTTTAATGAAAGAGTTGTATAGAAATGTTAAATGACATATTTTCCTAAAATATTGTTTAGTGCTAAAAGTCACCACTGTGGCGCTACTTGTAATTTTTACTTATTTGTTATTTGTTTTATTTAATCGCAGTGGTTCAGTGAACGTGAACACAGTATTTAATATATCTGGGAACCCCTTCGTGTGGGAGGGGTATGGAGGAGCTGTGCCTAAAAAAGCTAAATTATACTTTAGGTTTATACCACGTTTTTTTAAGTATATAGAAATAATATTTGGAAATTAAACGATTAATCAGCAACGATTATAAACATTTAAATTGGAAAAATTGAAACGCCTTGTCATATAAAATAAAAATTCACCTCAAATTGTAGTTGAACTCTTAACAATTTGCTGGGGTTTATTTTTCAATTTTTTTAATATACAAATCGATGCGTTTGCGTTATGTATGCGATGCTTCGAGATTGGTTTCAGCATATAAAATAATTATATTTGAACAATTTTTTTTCTTTTTCCTCAGACGTTTTACAGTAGAGTTTCATGTAGGGATTGCAATCCCGGGATTTAGCCTAATTTTGCAATCCCGAGATCCCGGGATTTACACTACAAAAATCCCGGGATTTCGGGATTTTATTTTTATTTTTTAAGCATTAAAAATATACAAAATTGGCGCAATAATATTATGAATTTTCTTCATTCTTTTTAAATACAATTTTTTTTTACACTGGTCAACACTGAAAGATTTGCTAAGCTTTTGTTAATCGTTTTTGGTTAAATAAAGAGTGCTGATTCCGA
>JANSTW010064176.1:0-10945 GCA_027564275.1 Diadocidia ferruginosa
GAAAACAATCATATGGAAGCCCCCCTTAGTCTCTGCCCTAAAAAACCCAAATCCAATATAGTATAGTATAGGACTAATAAAAACTAACCCCTACCAAAATTTGGTCAAATCCGTTTACTGACATAAAACTTTTTAGGAAAAAACGTACGATAGCCCCATTAACCTTTGACCTATTGACTCCAAATGCAATTCCAAACTATGGAACTACTAAAAACTCACTCCCACCAAAATTTGACCAAATCCATCAACCGGTAATAAACTTTCTACACTATATATGCTCATATTTTTCGGCCATTTTAAAAAAAAGAATCATATGAGAGCCTGCCTTAACATTTGACCTAAAACTCCAAATTTAATCTGAAAATATGGAATCAATAAAAAATTATTCCCATAAAAATTTGGTCAAATCCGTTTATTGGTATAAAACTTTCTATATATGTTCATATTTTTCGGCCATTTTTAGAAAAATTGTTTGGCTGCCCTCTTAATTTTGACCTAAAGACTCCAAATGCAATACTAGAACCCAGCCTTCCTTAATACACATTTTTAATGATACATAATTCAATCGTCAAAACAAAAAACTTCCTCCTAAAATTGTGCATATATTCTATGTTATTAACTCAAATCCGCCACCATACAGAAGTAAAATATTTGCTTTTTATTGTAACTGCAGTAGTAGAATACGAGAAAAATTAAGTTAAATTAGTGAAAAATTGTAAAAATATGCCTCAGCAGATTGTTATACAACAAATTTAAGTGAATTTTTATATTTAACGGCAGAACGTCAGAGAAATTTATTCATTACTAAAAAAAGCCATAACCTGTCAGGTTTCAGTGGCTTATTTTTCTATATGTATGGTATGCAAAGTTAGGTAAAAGTAAAGGGCACGATGATTAAGTAAGGCAAATAGCTAGCGCTTACGACTCAAATGGGCAGAGGGGCTCCTTATTAACTTATATTTATTTGTATGTTTCATTTTAAAAAATATACATTGCAAGTTGATTTTAAGCATTCAATTCTGTATTTTTCGATATTTCTTTCTAAAAAATTTCGCTGCCCGGCAATTTTATAATAATGAAAGATATGGGTTTAAAAATGGAAAAATTAAAAGAACCGGAGAGAGTAAAAAAAATTATGAATACTTATCAACTAAAAAGGTCCAAAGAACATTTGTCTTACGTCTTTAACTCTCTGCATGGCTTAAATTAGCTTTTATACATTTTAAGAGGTTAAATTAAACTGATTTTTTAATTGTACGTACTATAATTTAGGCTTTAACAAATATGATAATCTATTTTTCCCCTTAAGGGTAGTTTCTATAAAGTTAGCTATATGTACTAAAAAATGTTCATGATGATTTCTTTAGTCGATTTCCATAATTTTTTTTTTTACTTTCTCCGATGCACTTATTGTTTTTAGTTTTTAATCTATTCGCTTCCTGACGTGCCTTATCTAACCCTCTACAAAATTTTTATCGGATCCGGAAGCGGGACAATTCTACATCCTGTTTATTGAAGTTTGTGAATTGACCATTAGCACATTTTGAAAAACTTAAGTTTTTCATTTTTTATCGACTACTAAATTATTATCACAGAAATTATCACAAATTATTTTTGTTTATATAACACTGTGCAACATTTTCCAAGTCTTTGAATGTAAAAAAAATTCTGACTTCAGTTTCTGGTAGTACCCACCCAAACTAGCAAAACCCTATTTGGGTTTTGATATTTCGACATTTTTTTTTTTATACCGTTATAAACTTTTTGCTCAAGATTTAGTTTTGCACTGCTCTCACTCGTAAATTATTGGGAATTTCTCAATGCAATCTCTAAACGAAATGTTTTTCACACTATAGAATACACAACTTTTGTTTACATATGGAGGCCAGATTTTCATTCTTTCGGGATGTTTAAAGTCTAGAAAGCACGAAAAAATGAATTTTTTTCACATTTTTTACTATAACTCACAAACCGTGCATAGTTATTTTATAATAATTGTATTTGACAAAAATGTTCTCCTCATCAACTCGAGTAATTTTACTGAACATTGCAATAACCTACAAACGATCCTTATAGTTCCTTTGGCCGTTGTAATGAATTTCACACCAAAATTTCAGCTTTCTTCAGGATTTACGTTTAAAAAACTGATTTTTAACTCGTTTTTAAATGTTGACTAATCATTAGTAGATATTTTAGAAAAAAAAATTGAAAAAAAATTTGCTTGAAAAACGGAAATTTTGGTGTAAAATCTAAAAAATCCTAACGACAAGCAAAAAGAAGTAAAAGGATCGTTTGTAAGTTATTACAATGTTTTGTAAAGTTACTCGTGTTGATGCAGAGAACATTTTTATTAAAAGCATTTATGCTAAAATATGCACGGTTTGTGAGTTATGGTCGAAAATGTGAAACATTTGCACTTTTTCGGGATTTCTGTATAAAAACATGCCGAAAATATAAAATCCTGGCCTCGACGTGTTTACAAAAGTTGTGTAATTTAGTGTAAAAAACATTTCGTTTAAAGAATACATTAAAAAATTCCTTATAATTTACGAGATATAGCCCAATCTTGAGCAAAAAAGTTTATAACGGTATAAAAAAAAATTTCGAACAAAACTATCAAAACCCAAATAAGGTTTTGCTAGTTTGGGTGTATACACTTCCAAAAACTGAAGTCCGAATTTTGTTTACACTTTATGTGTTGCACTGTGTAATTAAATGGGTATTTAAAATTGTTCAAAATATAATAAGCTTAAAAGCTTCCTTATTTTAAGTGGTTTTTGATGTACAATTGTACAATGGTGGTGCATAAATATTTATATACAATAAATCAGAACAGTTATAGTAAAACAAAAATCGACTTTAATGAAACGAATCAATTACGTTTTTCATTATATAGGTATAATTGAATTTTCTATAAAAAATTTTGTTTTTCATTTCACTATATTATATCAAGAGTAACGAATTAAATATAATTGATTAAAATATTTTTTATGGTTTTGATATATTTAGCGCATATATATACAAAAATTGGATAAAATGACACTTTTTTTTTATAATTTCTACAATTCTATAACTACATAATTAAGTTTTAATGTTATTTTGTTGTTGGTGAATTGATTGCACGAATAATTTATTTTAAAGCTTTCATTTGTGTATGTACACATACACTATTGACTATATGCAGTATACACAACGCACATTATAAAATTTTGGATAAATGGATTGTTTCGGTATGGGAAAGTAGAGCATAAGTATCTCTAAAACGCACAATAAAAATCTAAATTGAGCGAATGCCGAATAGTAAAATAACGGTGACATGAGCTATACTTTCGAAGACATAACACCCAAAAGCTTTAACAAGCTTTTTTTCATTTGTTCTCTAACCCACCGCTTTGTCTATAATTTTTAGAAGGAAATTTAATCGTTTTTTCGCAGTTTTTAGCCAAGACACAAACGTGTGATTTAAGATTGTTAAAACTATTGGGTGTTATGTCTTCGGGTTGACTTATCACTAAAATAACGAATATATAACACATAATATAATAAATAGTAGGTACCTAAACCGTTCCATGATCAAAAAAATATAAAATGGTTAATTTAAAAAGATTTTTGCTTTCTTAAATCACGTAAGTTACTTTGTTTTGTGGCTAGAGATTTAACAGCAAATTTTTCATTAAATAAAAACTTATATAAACTTACTATACATAACTCGCAGAAACCAACCTATATTATTACTCTTACTTATTACTCTAATTACTAATAGTACATATAACAGATTTAACAAAAAACTGCTTTAATTAAGGCTACAAATTATGAAATATATTTTCTTGTATAATAATAATGTATTTAGTGTATGCACCATACTGTAACCGTAATATTTATAATAGAACACATACATAAAATTAAGTTAATTAAATTGCATGTTTTATATAAGTTTTATTATTAAGGAAAAGCTATTCCTACATAACATATTCAAATATTTATATAATTTATGCTTATATATACTTAGTTTTTTTTATCCAACAGAGCACATTTTTTAAACATAAATTAATGTTTATTTCTTTTCCCAAAATAAAAAAAATAAAAACAAAACTATATAGCTGATACAACACATGTTAATAAACCGATATTAATGTCGAAAACTGGAAAATATGGAACTGAAGGTGAAGAACTGCACATAAACTGTACGGTTGAGATACAGGTGGGCTCTGTGTTTATAATGAATTGGTTTATGCCCAATGAAAATCAGGCTGAAAAGGTAAATATAACAAAAATTTACTTAAATTAATATTGAAGGCTGTAATCAGAATTACATCATCTCAACCTTTACTCCATAGCGTGGGAGCATCAATAAATTGCTTCTAACGCACTAAATTTCTTGCCAGAGCCTTTACTTCGTTCAAGTTCTTACCTTTGACTTCGGCTTTCTGCAACATTGTTCTGCAACATAAAAATTTAGGTCTTCTGCGGGTTCCAATCAAGCTCCGCCCGCGCTATTTTATCGCTTGGTCGTCGCAGTGTTTGTCCGATATAACCTATCTTTCTTATAATCTCATCCTTATTAATACTTTATTGCTCCAAACTTAGGTTTTTGGCCACGGATCTTGATTGGACATTATACATTTGGATAGAATATTTTTAAGAAGCGTCTCAAGCATTTGTTGACAAAAACTTAGATGCGTGACTCGATTGCGTTAGTAATTTTCTAAATTTTCCAATCATATAGTAAGACGGAAAGTTTTTCGGTTCTCCCATCGGGTGCGACCCAGGTGGCGGATAGGGGATACCCTAACCGGTACGCGCCGGAAGGCACGTTGGAAATAAAATACCATCTGCGGACCAAAACGAAAGCTACAGATTTGCCCTACGAGATCTTTAGCTTACCAGCAGGTTTGGCGTTAGGTTAACTACCTACATTAGAAAAACAAGCATTGATTATGTATCTAATAATATCGCCTCGGATTGGACAGAAAAAACAACAACGACACAAGCAACGAACAATGAATAACGATAGGTTGATGGCATCTTGGAATGTTAGAATTTTTCTAAGATCCATTGCTGAGGAATGCAATCTTATAGCAATGCAGAACGCGTTTAGCATACGGAATTTTCGGACGAGCGGAAAAAATACGCTTTTTGATTGGTTAATTTTGACATAGCTTTATAAAAAAATTTCTCAGTCGGTACTGTAAATCTGGCGTAAGTCATGATCTCACTGCAGTAAAGATAAGTTATCAACAGCGGGAATCTTAAGGCTGGCAATTATTGCTTTCCTTTACCTGAACTAGAAGAATCTGGAACTACTGGTGGACTGTGACGCAAATTCGCATCATATGGTCTTGGGGCAGTACTAACACGAATCGTATAGGCGAGGAACTTCTCGAGTATCTTGCCTCTTCCGATTTAGAGGTGCTAAACCCTGGCTGTGAGCCGACTTTTGTAATACCCAGACAGAAAAGGCAGTAATAGATTTTACACTGGGATCTAGAAACGAGATGGAAAGTGAACGCGGAGGATTCTGTCGGATCATAAGTACATCGATTTCTCTATCGGGGCCGATCGACCGGTTGACCCTCCGTTCCGTAATCTAAACAAAAAACGATTGGGACAGGTACAGACAAGTGCTTAAATATTTATTGAGGCCAACTTCTGGAAAGCTCAAATGTCCGGCTGCTATTAACGCAGAAGTCAGCAGTTTAACATCTGCAATGGTAGCGGCGTTTGAGTTTTCATACCCTCAAAGCATGCCGAAAAAAGTCGCTGTGCCGTGGTGGAATTATGATTTGGGCATGCTGATGCTTCGTATAGAGTCCAGAAAGCTTCTAAACAAAGCTCTGAGAACGGGGCTAGAGGCTAACTGGGGAAGATAAAAACATCTCAAAGTACTTATAAGAGGATGATTTACAAAAGCAAGTGGGACTCTTATAAGTCTTTCATCAGTCGTATATACAACAAAAGCGAGACGGCCAGGCTGATAAGTATCCTGTAAAAGGACCATACTGCCAGGCTGAACTCGCTTATGAGTTATGTTGCCTGATGGGTCCTTTACGGATACTAAAGAAGAAGCACATACGTTTCTTCTGTAGTAGTTGAGATACGACTGGATGAAATTTCTCCAGAGTATTCCGTGCACTCAAGGACACGATGATTATGATGATGATGATTCCGTGCACTCGCCATGCTGTCGTCTAACAAAGATCTTTTTCAGTACGATATCTGAAAAAACAACAAAATCCATCCTTGTATTATCTCGCAAGAATTTTTAGGCGAGCCAACAGAATTGATGAAAATTGCTTTTTTTTGATGCCACAAAAACTCAAGAATGTAATCAATAGATGGGGACAGTATGATAAAGTTACCATCCAACATGTTTTTAACTTAATTTGGGGCCATAAATATCCAATTTTAAGAAATTTGCATGACTTTTGCTCGCCGAAAAATTATGTAGGCGGCCTTTTTTTTTGTTTTAAAAAAATAACGGCTGTTTTCGGAAAATATTAAAATGGAAATTTGTTGTTAATAAAATAAGAAACATGTTAAAAATAACACGAATTAAACAGTTTTCATATTTTTTTTTTAAGATTTGCATGACTTTTGCTCGACACTGTACTTGACAAGACGTCGTAGTTTAGTCTCCATATCTGCTCTAGTATGTGATAATATAGGTATATGTCGTCAGCAAATCACAGATCTTCCAATCGAAATTCAAGAGTCCATTGAATACTACTGGTTTTTTTTTATTAACTTTCCTCATCACCCAATTCAAGACGAGTAGGAACGAAAGTAGTTAAAGAACACATCCTTGTTTTACTCCAGAACATACGCTAATTCATTGTCCTAGCTTACCACTATCTTACCACGATGTTTAACCATGTATTGAGTTTCCTTATGTAGAGGTTCCGAACAATATTCAAGAATATTGGCCACATAATATATCTATTTAAATTGTCAAACGCTAATCAACGAATAGCATGCGTAGAGCATTGAATTTTACTTCACTGATTGGTCCGAAACGCAAAGTCAGTTGGTTTTTTCGAAGAGTCTGGTAAACTAGACGAAAGTCTGTCATAGACAATTATAGATATGATTTTGTTAAACAAAGGGACTCCTTAACCTTATCGCCATCTAAACTTCCTTGCATTTTTTCAGTTTTTTACGAAACTTTGGACTTCTCCCCCTCCAAGAAGGTACGAAATTGTATTATTGCGTTTGGGTGCCTGAGGGATCCCCCTTGCGGATGAGGGGTTAGGAATAGGATTTTTTAATTAAGTTATAACTCTGTATTATAGATTTGGAAACGCTGAATTCATTTATAATTATCAATTAAGTTATTACAGGCATCAGTCCTTCAATTAATTTAAAATGTTTTTTTTTTGTGATGATATAAACTGCCTCTCTTCTTTTTCATGCTATGTAGGAAGGCAGAGTTATTCAAAGTACGACGATAAAAGAACCTGCGCCCCATTTAAACGGAATGCAATATGGACGCAGTTCTATAGTTGTAAAAAATCTCAATCGTAATGACAGTGGCTATTACAAGTGTGAAGTGTCCGATCATTCACATAACAGAAATAGTGATAACATTAATATTGCAATTATAGGTAAATGTTTATATCATTTCTGAAAATCTGATTTTTACTATCAATCGCATTATTATTTATATAAAGGAAAAAACCAAGGAATAATCGACATAAGAGAGCCATCCGGAAAATATACAATAGAAATAAGTTCGACCAAACCGTCTGCAGCGTGGCGTGTACTCTACAGTGGATCTCCGCATCCGGAACTTCATTGGTTCGATAATAATAATAATGAAATATTTCGTTCAAGCAATACAACCGATTCGAAGTATGAACTTACGATTACACACGACTATACGGTATTGAAAATAAAACAACTTGAACTAAAAGACACTGGCATTTATGTGTTGAGAGCGCATAATGGTCTGACTGATGCCGAGAAACACTTTAAACTTACTGTAAAAGGTGACAATTTATAAGTTATATAATTAATTAATATGAGATTAATCAAAATAATTAAAAATCAATAAAATTTCCTATTTTCAATGATATAAACAGATCGTCCATCCGTCGACGTTAAGGATGTCTATGTTATGCCCAAACAAACGGCCAAAGTTGTTTGCAAATGCGCTGGTTATCCCAAATCAGATTTTACATGGTCCTATACTCCATGTCAAATTTCACCATTATATCCCAGTTGTGATGAATCAAAGCGAATACAAGTTGATGTAAGTATTTAAAAGGATTTTACTTAACTTATATGAACAGTTGCTTGTTATAGTTTTGCATGTTTAACATAATTTTATTTTTATTTTTTATAAAACCCCAACAAAATATAACTTTCTAACAATCGCATGCATAATTTTAAAATAACCTAATCAATAAACACTCCATCGCATAAATTGTTAAGTAGTTCCAGGATGTAAGTGCTGCAGATGACGATGAGGTAATGAAAAATGTATAACACAAAAATTTATATACCTTAGCTTTTGCAATTTTCAAAGATCGCATGCAATTTAAAAGTATTGTATGAGGAGCTCATACTTATATTTTTCTATCGATTTTTTTTAGAAAAAATTTATCAGCACATCAGCCGTCACCGAATTAGCCCAAGAATCTGAATTAAATTTTATTCCAGAACATCCTGGTGTGGTCAGATGTATGGCAAAAAATTCCGAAGGAAATGATACATCAGAAGCAAAAATTATTGTCGTTGATCTGGAACCGAATCCAATGAATCCGGAAAATGACGTGAGTTTATTTCTGTCAAATATTATCAAGTAATTTGGAATTATAAAATTTGTCCGAACTTTATTTTTAGAAACCGGATTACTTTTCAGTGTGGGGTATTGATAAACAGAAAAAAATTGCCATTGGAGATACAGTTACAATAAACTGTGGTGCTGCAGTATACGACTATTACGGAGATTTGGAATGGTTTTTCGAAGGGGAAAAAGTAGTTGAAGATGGTGAAAGTAAGTTAAAGATTAATACTTAAAATATTGAAATTTAATCCTTAAATTTACAGATGTTCAAATAATTAATTTGGATACAAATTATTCCTATCGTAAACAAATAACATGGAAGCAAATTATAAAACAACAATCGGGATACTACGAATGCCGAGCAAAAAATTCGAATGAAGTAGAAGAAAGTCGGACAATCGAAGTTTTAGTTAATGGTTGGTATATTTAGAAAATTAAGTTTAAGTACACTTTAGCACTTTTGAGCCCAGCCCCTAATTAACCCCTAACCCGAAAGTCGAATCTAAATTTTGTTTACACTTGGAGGTAATACATTTCATTTGATAACAAAAACTCCTGGAAACATTTTGTATCTCTGTTTTTTTATGAAACTTTGAACCTCTCCCGCTCCAAGGAAGCAAAAAAGCTCCTAAATATTATTCGGAGTGGTATTCAGACCCTCGGATCCCGATTGCAAGATCTGTGCCTCGCTGACGACATCTGCTTATTATCACATACTAGGTCAGATATGGAGACGATACTACGTTGTGAAGCATGTATAGGACTAGTTCTCTTATTTCTGCTAGTTCTGCTAATTTTGCTAGTTCTGCTAGTTCCACTAATTCTGCTAGTTATTTTATTTCTGCTAGTTCTGCTATTTCTCTTAATTTGGTTAGTGCTATTATTTCTTCTAGTTATGCTAGTTTTGCTAATTCTACAATTTATGATAATTCCGCTAGTTCCGCAAATTCTGGTAGTTCTGTTATTTCTACTAGTTCTCCTAGTTCTATTTATGCTAGTTTTGTTATTTCTGCTAGTTTTGTTATTTTTAATAGTTCTGCTAGTTCTGTAAGTTCTGCCAAATCTGCTAGTTCTGCTAGTTTTGCTAGTTGCGTTGAAGCAATAATACAGAAGTGAGAATGGGGTTGGATCAGACATATTCTGCGACGACTTAGCGAACGCATTGCTTGATTGGACCCCGCAAGGATCCCGCAAAATACGATTCCAATCTTCGTGTCGCCGAACGATGTTGTAGAAATTCGAAGCCTTAGGAAAGAACGAAGTAAAAGCTTTAGCAACAGATCGTGTACACTGAGAATATATTTTATTGATGCCATATGCGCTATGGAGTATGAGGTTTTTTATGATAGTAAATACTTCTCATTTCTTCTCCTTCCCCCTCACACAATAATACTTCCATAGAAAATACGGTTTTTGCCAACTCTGATTCCCACCAGTTTCTTGTCCAATAATTTTTTTGCTTGTAGGTATTTTAAATATCTTAAATTTTTTACCAATTACTCTTAACTTACCTCTTCAACCTTCTGAAAAACTATTTCTTATGATATTTGCAATTTTTACAAAATCTTGACCCTTTTCCCAGTTTAAGGAAAAGCTGAAACGGTTATAGTATGTTATAGGGGTAAAAAGAGGCTGGACCAAAAATAGCGAATGGGTCTCCGAAATCTCCATTATAAACTTAAATTATGCTTCTTTTAGAACCCGAAACACCAACTATTGAAATAACGAACCTTAATGAACTAACTATTTCAAAAGTTATGGGACAACCACTGCGGCTTACTTGTAGTTTTACAGGTATCCCGATACCAACAATTGTGTGGTATAAAGTAAGTATTAATAAATTAAATAAATTAAATAAATTAAATTAATTAAATTAATTAAATTAATTTAATTTCATCATATGAAATTTCTACAAGAAACATCATTATCTTGCCCTTTACTCCTAGTTGCGCGGTTGCATGGGAATTTCGTGGTAAACCCTTTAAAATGCTATGATTTATTTATAACTGAAAACAGTGAACACAGTCATCAGTAATTGGTAGTAGCAGATTGAAATTATTATTATTATTATTAATAGTTAATTCTATTGACGCAGAAGTCAGCAGTTTAACATCTGCAATGGTAGCGGCGTTTGAGTTTTCATGCCCTCTAAGCAGGCCG
>JANSTW010064198.1:0-10943 GCA_027564275.1 Diadocidia ferruginosa
TGGGACTGAGTTTTTAGTGGTCTTATACTCTAGGTCAAAGGTAAGGGCGGGGCCATCTGATTTTGTTTTCTAAAATGTAAGCATATTGAGAAGATATTTTACCAGTAGTCGGATTTGGCAAATTTGTAGTAAGAATGAGTTATTATAGTAGTCCCATACTCTGGGATTACATTAAGGGTCTATAGGTCAAAGGGGAAAGGGGCCCCATACGTTTCTTTTTGGGGAAAATATGAGCATGATATAAAGAAAGTTTTTTACCAGTAAACGGATTTGTTCAACACAATTTTTTGCGAGTTTTTATTGATTATACTCTAAACTCTGGAATTGAATTTAAGTTCTCAAGGTCAAAGTGGAAAGGGGCTTTTATACGTTTTTTTTATAAAAATGGATCTAGGTCGTAACTTCAAAATATAGTAAAATCAGCATCCCAGTTTTACTGTGGGGCTCTCGGACCGATTTTTATAATTCATTTCAAAAATATGCGGTATGATTTGATTTTTATAGACATATCTTCAAATAGATACATAGATTTTTATCAAAAATAACATATTTCAGAAGCAATCAATAGAATTATTTTCAAGTCACGATTTTTTTCTTCCATTTTCAAACTATCTAATATCTTGTTAAGAAAATATTATTACTTAAATATTGTTATTCATACCCATCATCGCATGTAGAGAGTGTTGTGGCAAGTATAACTATAGTTACTGTGCAGAGGCTTTTATTAGTACGTATTGTAATATAAGAGTTAAGTAGTTGTTAATAATTTTTAGAGATGTTGTTGTTGATCATAGTTTATTTATAGACAAAATTCATCATCATCGTCATCATCACAACTAATAAATTCATCGTCATTGCAAACACGAGAAAGATATTTTGTGTTTATTTTTTTTATTCCAACGATTTTATTAGTTGTTAGTTCTCATGTTTGTTTATTTTGTTAAATGTTTTTATTTCTTGCTAATATATTATTATTATATTAATTAGTATATATTAAGATATACTTATTGTTTTTCTATTTGGAAACATGAATCAAGTGACATGATTTGTTTGCTATTGAGAAATTTTGATTAATTTCAGACAATTATGTGGAATTTATTTCCAAATTTTAAATTTTCAGAGTTTCATGCCTAAAATTATTGAAAATACACCAGAGACAACAAGAGATATTTAAACATAAACATTAATTATAATTTAATAATTAATTTACTAAATAAAAAAAAACAAAATATCGGCATCTTATTCGATTGCATAAGAAACTATTGTTCTTTAGGGCGCTCTCGCAATCAGCCCATTTTCACTTTTTAGTATTTAGTTAGTTTTCAGTTAACATCATAATTATAGTTCACTTCTGTCAAAATAAAAAAATAAAATAAAATTGATTGTGCGAGCTTATGTATATACAATTACCTAAGTATAATAAATATTATGGTGACATGACATATAACACCCAAAGACATAACGTCAAAAGCTTTTTTTTATGTCTTAAACGGACATAGCATTCAATGATATAACACCCAAACGACATGAGATTCAAAAAAGTTTTTTTTTCTTAATTTATAATCCGACATATCGCCCAAAGACATAACACCCAAAGACATAAGATTTCAATGTATTTTTTCTAAGTTTCACACCCAAAAATATAGAACCCAAAATATACTTTATTTTTAATTTTTAAATGGAAAATCTTAATTTAAAAACGAACATAACGCCAAAGACATAACACTCTAAATTTAATAACATTTTTCCCTCCAAAAATTGCAAATAATTTGGGCGATATAGCCGTTTATAAATTAAGTAGAAAGCTTTTTTGGATCTTATATGTATTTGGGTGTTATGTCCATTTCTAAAGTATAGAAAAAGTACTTTTAAATCTTACGTCTTTCGGTGGTGACATAACACCCAAAAGCTTTAACAAGCTTAAAACGGTAAACAACGATAAAATGTCCCTTCGAAAAATTTTCAACAAAGCGATGGTTTTATATTTTGGCTGCTATGTTGTTTTTAGAATTAGAAAAAAAGCTTGTTAAAGCGGGTGGGCGTTATGTCATGTCGTCACCCTTTCGGTGTTATGTCTTTGGGCGTTATGACCATTTCTAAAGTATCGAAAAAATACTTTTGGGCCTTATGTCTCTGTTAAGAAAAAAGCTTTTTTGTCGTTCGGGTGTTATGTCTTTAGGCGATATGTTCGTTTCAGAATTAAGAAAAGAGTGTTTTTTGTAAATATGTCCGAAAATTATGAGCATGTAGAGAGGTTTTTTTACCAGTAAACGGATTTAGCTCATCTATGATGCGGGTGAGTTTTTAGTGGTGTCATACTCTGAAGTTTCATTTGCGCTCACTTGGTCAATTGAGGAGGGGTTCTCCTATACAGTTTTTTCTATAAACATATATAATTAAAAATATTGAAAGTTCTACAAAATCAGACGGAATTGGAAAACTTTTGTAGGGGTGAGTTTTTAGTAATCCTTGCTTCTAAAATTATTAAGTTATTAGGTGATACATCACATTACATTAGATTATTGCCTGAAAGTTTAGTTTGGTATTTAAAATCGGCAATAAACATTTTGTTTCTCAGTTTAATTTTACTCAGATATTCCATTTTAGAGATCTAATTCCAGCTTTACTCTGGGACTAATTTTGGTTACTCTTTTCTGAGATATATAGAATAAAATACACTAAAAATCTAAGAATTTCTTTCTTGTTATATCGCGATGTGAAAACCATACAGTTCTAACTAAATAGGAGTTACGTATCAAATATAACTGTATGGTTCTCATGTCGCGATATACCTATATAGTTTTTGTCCATACAAATCTCAGTTTATTAATTAAATTTAGAAAATCAAATTCAAAAAACAAAATTTTTCTTATTAATCACACGACTATTGAGTCATTTAAAATAGGTCAATAGCCATAAAAAGCAAAATTGCTTGCATTTCTTTTTGAGGCCCCAGTCGTGAGCTAGAATGGTAAGGTTTTAGTATTGTAAGGACCTGAAAACAGTGTCAAATTCGTATACTATAGTAGTTTAAATATAAATAAAACATTAGAAAAACAATATTTTTAAAAATGATTAAAAAACGTTTTTCTTATAAAAACAAACTGCAATAAGCCTCCCCAAACTACCCACTCGCTCGTGTTTCATGTACTTGTTTTCTTCATATAAAATAAATATATATTATTATGTTTATAGACCACACACTTTAATTTTTAATAAAATTTATGTTTAGCGTTTTTTTATGATTTATTCATATTTCTTATGCATAAGGTAATAATGTTATTGTCTATTTTATGTTATGCTCTTTAAATTGGATAAAATATAAAATACAAGAACACATTACAGATAAAAAGATATGGGAGCGATATTATAACAACATACACATAATATTGACTACTCGTTAAGTGTCGGTTAAGACAAACAAAAGAAAAAAAAATGTCTCTAAAACAAAAATGACAAGAAATATTAATGAAATAAAATATTTTTATATCCGAAAAAAATTATTATTATTATTTTTACAGATAAGAAATATGTCAAATTGTCAAACTATGGGGAAAATCGAATACGTACAAACGCAAGCAAGTGTGTCTGCACCGCACAAAATTACAAAAATTCGATATTCATAATAAACTCGAGTCGAGTAAATGGAAGAAGGTTGTAAGAAAAATTGATAAATATGTGGGAAGTTAGTGTTGTGTAATAGCCATAATATTCTATATATACATTTTATAACTAACTAACTATATACGAATATAAATGGATTGGATTTTTAATTTTCATGTAATCTTAAAGTTTGGCTTCTCGTTACGCAATATACTTACATAGTTATATCAAATAAAAAAATTATTAAAAATTACAAGTTTTATGTTTTATTTCAAAAACTATATACAGAGTAACAATATCTCGAATTAAAAACAAGAAAAAATACTTTTGTTGATGCAATATCCCATAGTTATCGTATTTTAATGCCACCCAAAAGGTATTTTTATTAAATTATTTGGAGAAGCAAGTTTTTGACCTGTAGGTCCAAAATATTTTTTTTACATTAAAGCTTTTCTCTTTATTTCTTCTACCTTGTATTATGAAAAGATAATTTTAAAAGTTTCGATTAACAATATGAAATTAAAGTTATGCCTTATATTTTATCAAAAAGAAATATCTTTGTGCGTCATGTTTGTCATCACTTTTGACATTTAAATGGTCAAGCAGTTTATATATAAGCTGTGCGGTAGCAATTGATGCATTTCCGTTTGCTGCTGGCTTTAGAGTTTTTTTTTCTTTAAATTTTTAAACTAGTTTTGCATATTACCCAATTAATTTAAAATATATATTGTATTAATTGATAATATCAATCATAATTTTTATAATATTTTTTGAAATGGAATGTTGGTAATTTTTTTATTGTTGCAAGTCGTTAGTCGAGTAAGATTTAAATTAGAAAAAATGTTAAATAAAAAGCTATAAAATTTCCACAAGTGTTAAGAATTGGTATCTTCTTTAAATCGTATCTAATTTCTTATATATTTGAACTTAAACAACGCATTATGGCAAGTGGTTCCCAAATAAATCTTATACGCTTTATATATCCATTGTAAGATAGCAAACCCTAAGACGATCCGGGCATTTTGCTTAATAAAAATAAAAGTATTTTTTACGAAAATCTGAAACATTTCTGAAAGATCGGGCCAATCTGCTAAAGTCAAAGCTCGCGTAGAAAGCACATGATCATGAAAAACCTGCAAAAAACTGCTGTAAAGTGCACCTAAGTATTCTTTTTTACCACATCCGAATTCGAAATAACACAAAACGGAGTCTCAAAAATTTTTTACACAATCTATTTAAGTTTTTTTACACTTTTCAATACTAATAATAACACAGAAAAGTGAGAAAAAAAAATAATTTTCTCACAGAAGAAGTTTTCATTTTTCTGGTGTAATATTACACAAAATAGTGATAAAAATGATAAACATATTTATAATTATTATTTTTTATGCCTTTCACAGAAAAGTGAGAAAAATTTGATTTATTCACAAATAATTTTTTAAAAGTTTCACAAAAGAGTATTACAAATGACAAGCATATTTATAATTATTTTTACACCTTTCAGCGTAAACCCAATAAAAACACAGAAAAGTGAGTAAACATTTATCTTTACACATATAATTTTTTTAAAGTTTCTGGACTGCATTTTTCCGATGTGTTAAATTACACAAAAGAGTGATAAAAACGACAAACGTTTGTAGGTATTTTTTACACCTTTCTGTGCAATATCAATATATTAATAAAAACACAGGACAGTGAGAAAAATTTACTTTTTATACAAATAATAATTTAAAGTTTCTAGCCTGCATTTTTTCGATATTTCATATTACACAAAAAAGTGATAAAAATACTAAAATACTTATAATTATTTTTTACACCTTTCAGTGTAATTCCAATAAAAATACAGAAATGTGAAAAAAATGATTTTTACACAACTAATGTTCTTCAAATTTCTAGATTGCGCTTTTCCGATGTAAAAGTACACAAAAGAATGATAAAAATAAAAAATATATGTATGTTTTTTATATACCTTTCTGTGCAATACCAATAAAAACACAGAAAAGTGAGTAAAATAAGATTCTTGCACAGAATTTTTTTTATCATTCTAACTTGCGTTTTTCGGTGTAATATTTAAAGAGTGATAAAACGGACATAAAATTTCTCAATATATAAAAAATATTAAAATAATATTTCTCTGTCTGTGTAAAATATATACAGATTAGTGTAATAAAAAATTTTATCGTGGCCTAAAATTTAATATAACGTTAATCGGTGTGATATTTTTTACATTTTTGTGTAATTTATAACTTTATCAGAAAAGTGTTTACCTGTCTATGTAAGAAAATAAAATAAAATAAACACTTTTCTTGCTGGTACAAATTAAACAGTTGTTTGTGTACACTTTTAAGCGATATTGACTTTTTTTTTACAGTTTTTTACACCGTTTTTAGCATGAGTTCTCTAAGAATTTTGGTCTCTGTATTTTCCGCTGTAATATTTGACAATATGTGTTTAATTAAATTAAAGAAAAAATCCTTTCTGTGTAAATTTATACAGAATAGTGTGTAATACTTAATAATACAGAACCGTAAACCAATGAGAAATTTTTTACACGTGTAATTTATCACTTTATCGGGCAAATTTTTCATCTACCTATGAGAGTAAAACAAAAATTTTACAAACACTTCTAGAAGAAAAACACTTTTATTTCTGATAATAATTAAACAGTTGTTTGTGTAAACCGATCCTTTCTGATTTTTTACACGGATTTTTTCACCGATTTTTTTATTCTTATACTTTTATTCTTACACTTAATACTTACAATACTAATGAAAAAGAACAGAGAAAAGTGCGAAAAGATATTTTATTCTACACCGATAATTTCCAATAAAAATTGTGGTCTGTGTATTTTCCGGTGTAATATTTCACAATATGTGTTACACAGAAATGTGTTAAATTAAAATTTTTCTTTATTTGTAAATTTATACAGATTAATGTAATAAAACATTTCTCATTGCTTAATATTGAATAACACAGAACGTTAGCCTATGGAAATTTTTTACACGTTTCGGTGTAATTTAGCACATTAGCGCAGAAACACATTTTCACCTATTTATTCTAGTAAATAAAATAAAATAAACAGACCAAAGCAAAACTTGTCTTTCTGGTAAAAATTAAACACCTGTTGTTGTGTTTAACCGATATAATGTTTTTTTACACAGACCTTTACACCGTTCGGCACATGCAAATAAATGCTGATTTTATACTGATTTTTTTATTCTCGTACTTTTAATACTAATAAAAATACAGAAAGGTGCAAAAACAGATTAATTTATACAAAGGTAATTTCCCTTAAAAATTGTGTTGTGTATTTTCCGGTGTAATATTTGACATATATGACAATTTGTTTCTAATTAAAATTATTATTTCTGTGTATATTTATACAGATTATTGTTCTAACTTATAATACTAATTTTCATTGTGTGAAATTGAATAGAATAACACAAAACGTAAGCCATTGTGAAGTTTTACACGTTTCTGTGTAATATATATCTTTATCAGTGAATTTTATCACCTATCTGTGAGTAAATAAAATAAAATAAAATTATTCTAAAAAACAATTTTTTTTCTGGTATAAATTAAACAGTTGTTTGTGTAAAAAAAAACGATCTTGTCTGTTTTTTTACACCGATTTTTACGCCGCTCAGTGTAAGATACAGCTCGAATGCTATTTTACTTATTAGTATTAATTTTTTTTACAAAGAATCCTTCACTCTAATCATCTTCAAACATTTAAAGGGCTTTCCTCTAGAATATTTTAATAATTTAATGATATCTAATTAATCAAAACCAATGTGTCACAACAAATATAAACAAATTTTCAATATTATTTTTGTTTGTTTGAATAAACACAATATAATATGGAAAACATTTAAATATAAGAAACGATTTTGCCGACATTAGTGATTTTTAGAATAGATATAAACGACAATAAAATATTATTGACATTATTTTTTCGAAAAAATACAAAAAGTTACTAATGTGTTACAAACTTTTAGATGCTGTGAGATAGAATACACTCAATGGGAATAAACACGACCTTGAATAAAAATTATACGACATAAGAGGCTATCATCACACCGGCACTAAAGACCACTTTATGAAAACAATATGTAACTTACTATAAAGGTAAACTCATATAAAAACATCACACAAGTGTCTAATTTGATGGATCTCTAACAATATTTTAAAGAAGAAAAAAAACGAAAATAATGTAAAATTAATTTATATTGAGTTTCTTTGCAGCTCTATATGGATCTATAGTTAATTTAAAATAAATAAATAATGACAAAACAAATGACTTTTCTTTATATTGTACATCGGTTACGAAAATATATTTACGCATCCATCAAATACAAAATAGTCACAAAATGTGTTTTTCTGCGTTGTGTGGTAAAATAATTTTGATGATAATTTGACTTTAAAAATCAATTTATCTGGATTGTCTTCATATAATAACAACGAACTACATCGAACAATCCCCCAAGGGTGGTTGGCTTTTTCATAAAACATTTTTGCTTTTTGCGACTATATATAGGCTGCTTCTATATATGCCTAAAGATATACGCTTCGGATTCTTCTATGTTGCCTCTTGATTAATGAGAAGTAATTTGTTTAAATTTATATTTAAATAGTGAAGTTGTGCCTCATTTAAAACAGATAAATTTTATATTCTAACTATATAGGTAAAATATTGGAATTTATTTACCTTTATCGGTTTTTATATAATATAGCAAGAGCCTATTTGAAGAATGATTGATAAGTGATTTAGTATAGACTCTCGTTAGCTTGACTATTTTTTTGGAATAGTTTTTTGTTGTCAAACAATAGAATTTGTTTTGATCTGAAGAGGTTGTTTATACTAATCGTATATATTTATCATTTTATGAATAGGCTAATTTATTGTCTAGTCAATATATTTATCATATAAAATTTGTGGGGTACATAAAATCATTAAAACAAATTATAAGCTTTTGACCATTAAAAAGACAGTTCAAAAAGCCAACCGCAAAAATAGAGTAAATTACTAATTTTAAATTTTAAGGAATAATAAAATAAATCGTCTATAAAGCATGTTATTTTCTGTCTAAATCTTAGATAATACATTTTTCTCTCTTAGGACTAAAAATAAAATAAAATCATATAAAAGACCAACCAATTCTCAAACTAAATCAGAATTATTTCTATTAGTATATGGTTAACCATTTAAAGAAAGGAATTTATATTGATTTGCACGCATGGGTCAAAAAAGGAATGTATATATGCGTATTGATTTATTCGCATATATGCGGAGAATGACCAAACAAATTTTTGTTTTTTAAGATATTTTTCCCACAAAAAAGAGATTTGAAATATTCTAAATTAATTATATATTTTGAAATCATCATTTTTGGTAAGAGTTCTAAATTAAAAAAAAATCTTAAGTTCTACTCACCAACACCAGCCACATGAATTTTCTTCATCCATGGATAAATGACACGTTCTCCGTCAACTGTTGTTTCCATATCGTCATCCATATCCGAATCCGAGTCACACAAATCGTCAAGTCCGTCATGTGAACCCATTTCATCGGGCGACCGGTCGAGCATAAGTCGATCTTCGTCGAGAAGGTCATCCTGCATAATATATAAATTAAAAGTAAATTAATTTTTAAATAAAAATTTTGGTAAACAAAGTCTTCAAAGGCTGTAGTAAGCCTGTAAGTATCACTGCCAATATAAAGCCAATGGTTCAAGAATTAAATTCTACTCTAATATAATACTATGATCACTATTGACTATGATTGATCAATATTACTGCCTATGTGGTTACAAAATTGAAGTCAAACACAAATGTCAAGCCAAATTCACTACGTGGCAAAACGAGCCTTTTTCTCTGAGATCTATATGCCACTATTTTTTCTTCAAATTATTGGTCCCCTAAACAGCAAAATAAAAAAAATCGATAGATAGTATTTCGAGAAATGAATTTTTGAAATTTTGCTTCGACTTTTTGAGTGGTTTGTAAGGACTAAATGAACATAATATATCCGGTTAGAACTGATCAATATATGACAATCATATATATAAAATAAAAAGAAAAATAGATTTCCTAAGGATTTTGTGAAGACAATTTAATCAATCGTACAAAATATTATTTCGTTATATTATATCCCTGAATTTTCCCCCTGATAAGAAAAAATTTAAAAAACTGTATTTTAGATTTTTTCCGGACTCTGCCACTCTGATGTCTACATTTGTTGAACCCACCCCTTAAGGTGCTTTTTACACCCTTAACTATAAAACAAAAATGTTTTCCTTCCTTAATCATTTCCTATTAATAATACCATTTAAAATTTTCCACAACTTAAGCGGAGAGGTTCGCCACCTAAGTCTAAAAAAAAATTTCGGAGGACCTCCTTTATCATTTCTGTAAATAATATCATCAAAACTATGAACCCTCCCTACCCTTTAAAGGAATTTGGCCACCCTTCATTTCAGAACCAAAAAGGTTTGTGGGGACCTCTTACTACATCCTCCATAGAGCCGGATTTTTCCTGGGCTTCGCCGGTAAAGTGAACTTTCTTTAAACCGGGGAGTATTAAGTTTTGCCCCTCACAGTTTCTGTGGACCTCCTTTATCATTTCTATGAATAATATCATCAATATAAGCCATTCTTGTAATTTCGCCATACAAACTTTGAACCCTCCCTACCCATAAGGGAATTTTGCCACCCTTAATTTTAGAACAAAAAAGGTTTATGGGGACCTCTTAAAACACCCTTCATAAATCGGATTTTTTCCGGGGCTGCGCCGGTAAAGTGAACTTTCTTCAAACCGGAGAGTATTAACTTTTGCCCCTCAGAGGGGTTTAAAGTTTAGTATAAATTTCAGAAAAAATGATTTTTGGGGGGTTTGAGGAGAGGGGTAAGGGGTGTATGTATGTTATTAAATAAAAATTATTACAAATGCATATCATTAAAAAAAAGTTGGGGCAAATCCAACACTTCATGTAGGTGAGAGGGGCAAAACTATGGTTTTTCATATATATTTATGCAAGTTCTATGTTTGCTTTTTTTAAACTCTAAAACTTTTATGGCTCACTACTTTAAGTGTCTAGCTTTCATTTTACACCCACCAATATTTTATACCTCGACCCGTTCACCCCTACGCATATATATACAAAAAACATATTTTTGCCCCTCTTACCTTCATGAGGTGTTGGATTTGCCCCAACTCAATTAAATGATTGGTATTTGTAATACCTTTTATTTGATACCATGGTATAGTCTTTTTACTCCTTTCCTTTAAATCCCCTAAAAAATCCTTTTTCAGAAATGTTGACCACACCTAAAACTCCTAT
>JANSTW010064209.1:0-10941 GCA_027564275.1 Diadocidia ferruginosa
TTTATACGAAACAATCAATTCAACCTATTCTTCAAAAATTGATCAAATTTTTTTGTAATATACTAATACTATTTCAATTACAGTTAAACATTTTAAACTTTCATATAAAGTATTTAATCGCTAAAAAATTAAAAAACAAATCTTGTAAAATAGGGCTATAAAAGAATAATAATTAGGCAAAAATTTCCATTTTTCTTTAACAACTAATTTTTTTTGTTTTTATAATACATTAAGTTATTAGACTGATGACATTCGAGATTCTGAAAATGCTGCATGCACGGCCAAATCGTATGGGTTCTAAAAAATGGTTATAAAAGATTTCTAGTAATAAAATAAAGAGATTAAAATCAAATATAAATTTATACTTATGTGAAGTATAATTCCCATCTAAAAATTATTGCTCTACAAAAATTCATTTAAATTTTCAGTCTTTAATAAAAGGAAAAGTTAATCAAAATATATTTTTTTGATAAGTAAAATAAATGTATTCTTACTAAATAGAATACACTAACAGTTTCTTATTGAATAGAGCCCATTTTATTAGACAAAAACTATAAATCAATAATGTCAAATTTGGGATTTTTTGCTGGCTCACCTCAGCCTTATGACTCTGACACACAAAGGCTGAAGAGAAAGGCTGAAGAGAAAGGCTGAAGAGAGGCATCAATTCCATTTGGCGACAAAAATTTTACGTAGAGAGACAAATACAAATATTAAACAATAAAATACTTTACAAATGGTACATTTTATACTAAAAGAATCCACAAAATTGAACATCACAAACGAAGAATAAAAGTATTATGGCGTTTAAAAAAAGTTTTTGCACGAATGTACCAATTAACTTTAAAAAAGATTGCCTTCTGTTTGAAGGCAATCTTTGCAAAGTAAATAAACAAAATATTTGTTATTTTTTATCAGAATTTTTTACTTACAATATTTTTTTTTTTAAATATTGATTAAGAAAAAGTACATTTCACTATTGTTAATAGGTATTAATCCTTATAACAAAAAAGAGATAGAAATATTTGAGTAAATTTTTTTTGAATATTAAACAAACTGTAAATGCTCATGGATAAAAATTAATTTTTTTAGCAAGTTATTAGACTTCAGTAAAAATAGTATTGTGGGTTGGGTTAATTACACAAACAAGATAGGATTTAGCAAATGCTATAATTTTACATAATACAAAACACATTTTTACACCACAGCCTCTCTACTCACGTAAACCTCGCCACTGACGCCGGAATTATGAAGAATTCCGTCGTCGAAACTTGAGCGCATTACCTCGCCAGGACTGCCAGGTCCACCACCGCCAAATAAACCACGCGGTGCGTCATCACCATAAATGTCATGCATACTAAAATTATTAATTACAATTAATTTGTTAATGACAGCATTATTTAATACAGTAGATATATATTTATTATAATATATATAATAAACTTACCCAGACTTTAATTTATCGTTTGAATATTGCGCTTGAGAATCTTTGACTTCTAAATTTATTGAAATAATTAATCTCATTTTTATGCATAAAATAAAAAAAAGTATACGATCGAAACAAAGAAGTTGAGATCGAATGCAAAAAATTAGCACAAGCGTAAAAATAAGGACAGCAGCTACAATAGTCAGTAAAATAATTAGCCAAGATGGAATTCCAACAAACTCTGCTCCACTTACGCCTAAAAGATCCGCCAACGAAACTGTAATTCTAAAAAATTAAAAAAACATTAAAAATTAATTCTCCTTTGTTTGCTGTTAAAAAATATAAATTAATAAGAAAAAAAATACTGTTTTGAGCCATAAGAATTTAGAATTTTAAGCACAATTTGATGGTTCTGATCATCATCATGAATTGGTGCAATTCTTAAACGAGCAAAGTAACAATTTGGTAATGTATTATTCATTGAATTTCCTTCAAAATGGAAATTTTCCCAAGATGAACCAACTTGCAAATCATTTCCATTAATTTGAAAAACTAAATCTCGTGGTAAAGTTGGTGACGGTTCCGCACAATAATGTACCTAAATTTTTTATTGTATTTAATTTTATTTTTTATAAAATTTCACAGAGATATTGTTTGATTACATACAGAAATAATAGCACGACTTTCGCCCTCAAATTGTTCAACAGTTGGTTCTAGCTCAGATTGTTGTGGAGGGCCTTGAACCTGAACATTTAATTGACGTTCACCTGGCGCTTCTAGCCCAGGCGCACATTCAGGCATTCCCTGCGAAACGTAAGAGCAGGCTGAGCACCAATATTGTCCACTAAATGAGTAGTTTGTAATTTGAAGGTCGCAAGTTGCATTAAGACGCACTTGATTTTGGACATTTGGCGAAATTTCCTGATATTGCCCATTCAAGCCTTGGGGACATGGCGCGTCAACTACCTATAAAATATTAATAAAAATGCATCTAAAAAAATTAAACTTAATTACTTTGTTTTGACATTTTTAATATTACTAAAAATATGCAATAAAAATATAAAATATAATTCCAACCTGTCCATTAAGTCGTCGCATTCGCCAAAATATAACTGGCCTGGGATTACCTTCAACAACGCAACTGAGACTTAAACGTTGATCAATAGAAATACGATTGCCTTGCAAAAGTAATTCTTGAATAACTCCAAAATTATCGTGAAGAAGATGTGCGGCAGCTTAAATATGTACATTCAATTAAGTTTAGAATTGTTATAATTTGTTGATAAATTAGTCTTAAAATTAACTTTAAAGCAATACTTACAATAGGGATCAATAAAAACAGCTTGAGAAGTTGGCCAATCATCTCCAAAAAGACCATTATTTGCAGAACATTGTAATGAATGCCCTATCATTTCGGTACCAATTGTAATTTCTGGTCCGTTACCACTAAATTTATTACTTTGATTTCACAATCTATTCAAAGATAATTGTATAAAGTATATTATAGATAATTGAAATATAATAATAATCTGCTAAATTACCTAATTGGTCCACCATTTTTGAGCCACCTAAATGAAGAAGCAGGAGGATGTGCCTGTACAGCACAATGTAAAGTTTTACGTCGTTGAGCTTGTTGGCACATACCATCTGCTCCACGAGTGCATTCAACGTAGAAATGATAGCCTTGATTTTGAATAAGTACAGGACCTTGATTGTTGGAGTCGACAACATGAACTTGACGTAAAAAGCGAACGTCAATTGTTGATGTTGGAGAGTCCATGAGACCGCCATTGATAGAAGCTTGGCACATAATAGTAAATCCGTTCCATGCCGGATTTGCTTCCACATTTTGAAGTTGAATGGTCTAAATGTTTGCAAGATAATATAAATTTGTTTGTCTACTACAGCTTTCATTAAACTAATTATTAACATATTTCAAAATTATTTTAGGCTTTACAATAAAATAATCTGAGCACCTGTTTTTTTTTATTTTGTAATTACAGCAACAGCTGTTTCATTTTTTTCAATAATATTTTGTTTTAAATATAAATAATGTTGCATTAAATTATAACAACCACTTTTAAAATAAATTGATTCAAAAACGTTTTGAACTTTCATTTTTTTTCTAATTTAATTTGAATTTCCGACATTATTTTTGTTCTTTTATTTTTGTTATTATTTTTTATTGTAAAAAGAACTCTTTTATATTGTTGCTACCAATGAATCTAACCTTTTGTTTTACCTTTATGATTATTATGAATTTACATTTACTTATAATTTATTTTGTACTTTATTTACTCCGACAAATCATGTATTTTTTTGTTGAATACAAAATACTCATCACATGTGTATGTCTTTGTACGAAGCACTAAATTTTTAATTATTTATGCGCCACTCGCTTTGGCGGTTTTATTGGCATTATTCTATTATTAACACATTTTTTTATGCATTTTATGAATAAAATTTGCACGCTCAAGAGTTTGTGCATTTACCACCTTTATTTTGAGCCTATCTGAACGGAACTTGTTTGTCCTTGGAAAAATTAAAAAGTTATTATGAATTTTACAAACTTTATTGTTTTCAACAAATGTAAATCATAAAATTATTGCAAAGTATATTAAAACTTGTTTTAAATTTATTATAAAATACAATTTTAAAAGCTATAAAATTTTTTTAAATTAAAAAAGCTAATTTACTAACAAAATTTATCTGTAAAAAAGTTTCAACACAATTAGCACACATTAGAAATTAAAATCTACAAGAAAATTTAAGAAAATATTTTTTGCTAACTTAATGTTGGTTCGTTGTTCTAGTTGTTCTAGTTGTTTTATTTGATTTAGGTTAATTAAAACTTATTCTGAAATGACTGATTTTTTATTGTATGTGAACTTTATCTTTGTACAAATTGAAAAAACGTTCTTGGCACTGAATCAGAAAGATACAATATCATAAAAGTACAGTTAATTTATTATAAAAATGAACTATTATTTGTCTTCGCGACATAATATTTAAATATAAAAGCTTACAGGAAATCCGGCAGTTCTTGTCAAATCTTGTGCCGAGTTTAAGACGTCATTAATATTGGAAATATTTTTTTGGTTTTGATGATGGCAATCAACACAAATAAATCGTAATTGACTAACCGGTGCTTCAGAAACACAATAAATTGTTTCACGCACTGTTTTACCCAACATAGTCCATACAATTTGGCTCAAATGTTGAGTGTTGGCTACCTGAAATGGTTGAGCAGAAATTTTGACTTGTGCACTACCTGCCGCCAAAAGTTGTGCAAAATTTTGTGTAAAGCTTAATAATAATACTGTAAAAAATAACAACGTGCGAAATAAAAATTGATTCCAAGCAGAAGCCATTTTTAAGTGCTTCATACCTAAAATAATCACATTAACATCATTTAAATCAATTAATATAAAAAATAAAAAGTGACATTTTTTTCAAAGTAATGAATTTTATAAAAATGATTCAATAGCTTAATAATGTAAAAAAGCAAAAGTAGACAAAAATATTTATCGTAAAATATGGAAATCGCTTCAATCATACATATAAAACATCTTTTTAATTTAAAATTTTGTTAGAGATTTAAGTAAAGAAAGCATAAACAAATTCTAAAGGTTAAATACAAAATTATCTTTCAATAAATCTATGAAAATTAAAAATAATATTTAGTAAAATTTTTGTTGGTAAAGCGCAAAAAACATGAAAATTATTAACGGTTAAAAATTAAAGTAAAAACGCACATTAATTTACTTCAACGTTCTCAAATTTCATATCCCTTGCTTAAGTTTTAATGAATGCTTTAAATTTAAATTTTCATATTTTTAAGGATAGATTAACATACACTTTACATAAAAAATACTAAAAAATTGCAACATTCGTGACATATTATACGAAAACGAGTGATAACATAAAAATGAAAAAGACATAAATCGTGAATAACCCAAAGTAAATTTCAAAAAATGATTTTAAATGTTTATTTTGTTACAAAAAAAATACTGTAAAAAAATTTTCAAAAACTTTTACATATTAGAATACGTATTAATTATTAATAAAATATTATAAAAAAATAAAGACTCAGAGATATTAATTATTTTTTAAAGGTGTTTAAAACAATGTGTAACAATTTATTATTTTGATCTACTTTACAACTGAAATTTACCTTCAAATAAATTATGTTTAAAAATACTTGAAAAAGAGAAACACTGCCTAAAAAAACATAAAACAAATGAAAGAGACGTTTTATGAATGATAAAAAAAAGAAAGAAAATAAATAATTATAAAACCGGAAAAAAAAGAATATTAAGAAAATTGAGTTATAAAACCACAAAAATTTTTTTTAAAGAAAAAAAAATAGTAAAAAATTAAAAAAGTAGTTAATAAACAAAAAAAAAATAAATTGTATAAAAAATAAAATATACAAGTATTAACACTATTTTCTTTGATGTTGATGTTTTAAAAAAACAGCGTAAAAAAATTTTTTAATTACTTTTTTAAAGTTATCATTGTTTATTGTTTCATTTTATTAAATACTTTAAATATTTTGATTCATTTCACTTATTTATAAAATTAAAATATATAATCAAGTTTTCATCACAAAATTGTATTTATAAAGCTAATAAATTTAAGGGTGATTAAAATATTTGTTTATTATAGACTCAAACCCTTATCATTGAGGATTATTTTGCTCAATAATAATGTTGAAGAACATTTAAAGTTAATCAAAGTGATTTTATAAATATTGTTTTCATTGTTAAACTACTTTAGCAATATTCTTTTGAATATCAATAAGCATGACTAATTTCATATATTTTATCATAACAATTTTCTAGTATAAAATTTTTTGTTATTGTTTAGTCATCCTATACTATTTTTTAAAAAAAGACAAAAAACAAAGTAATATGCATTCTTAGATTATATTTTTTTTAATTATTAATTAAGAATGACCATTTAGTAAGTAATAAAACATGTTGCAAAAAAGTACAAATAATCACTTTAATTTAATATACATAAAGATTATTCAAGTAAATTAATAGATATTGCCACATGCTTTGGTTAGTATGCATAAAAACCAAAATCAGTAGAACACTGGCTCTTAAAACTAAAAAAATAATTTTGTACCCGGAGAAAAGATAATAAAATTTTATCTAGTAAAATATATGTCAAATTTAGTAACAAATTGGACTCCTTTTGTAAAACAAAAAAGTGTTTGATTCAAAGTTAAAAGAATCACCTAAAGCGTTTCCGATATAAAAAAAGCAGGCTTAACTTTTATAATATTTATAAAATTATTAAAAGTACGACAATAAAATTAACATAAAATTAAAAATTCTACTTTCCGCATAATTAATATATAATTTAAAAAAATCCAATTTAAAAGAATGATTATTTTATTTTCACATTAAATAAAACAAAAAAAGTTTCAAAAACCAAAAAAAAGAAAATACAATGAAAAATATAAAACCGTATGGAACCATGAGAAAATGCCAAAAATTTCGAATCAAATCAAGATATTTTTGAGCAATATTTTCACAATTATTATTTTAACAAAATAAAATTGTCTTTGTTCTTTACAAAAAATTAAAGTTAAATATAAATATTCTAAAGGAAAAGGCAATGAAAAATGCAATCTCTTTAGGCGTTTCTAAAAACAAAAGGATTATTTGGTGCTAAAAATGCACAAAAATTCATTCAAAAAATTTATATAGCATTTCAAAAAAACACAACAAACCACTATTGAGCTTTTAAATTAAGGATATGAAATATGATTTATGTGCAGTTATACAAAATATTTCACATTGAATATTGCTATAAAAATTTTCGATTAACCAGTTAAGTGGTAGTTAAGTGAAGATTTTAATAGTTTTATTGATATAATTATTGATATTTATATAAGAGAGTTTTTGTTTTGATGGACATTTCTTTAGTTACAATGTTACTCCAACTAATCTAGTTTTAAATTAATGTAATCTTTTCAAACACCCTTGCTCAATTATAATATTTTGCCATAGAAAGTCAATTTTGCATTGCCTTTGCAATAATTAATTTTGAAAAAAAAGTTACGTAGAGGAAAAAATTGTTATTTAAAACAAGTTGAAAAATTTTTATTCGAATTACTTTAATCCACAAAAATTACAAAATTGCATCAAATGGAAATATTTAAAAAAAATACAGAAAACCTTTATAGATTACTTAAAATTAGTATCGGAGGCAAATTAATCAAAGGAAAAATCAAAGGAACAAAATTTAAATTGATTCAGATGGTTTTTTTTTAATGCATATCCTACAATCTATTAAACTTCATTGTTTCAATTTTAAAATAAAACAGAGAAAAAAAGGTGTACTTATAGATTACAATTAAAAAATAATCGTAGTCTTTTTTATGTCTTGTAAAAAAACAAATTTTTGATCTATTTTTTTAACAATATTTTGACATAAAAAATATATCTGTATAAATATTTTTAAAAATGATACATTTGAAAAACAAAATTTAATTGATTATATTAAATATGATTTAATGAACCTAACCGAGAATAATATAATGTTTTAATTGTCTTAGTAAAAAAAATCATCTAAGTTTATATCAAATATTATTTTTACAACAATTTAAAGCAGTCAAAATTTTATTTAATCCATATAAAAATTTAATTTGAAAAAAGTTTTTTCCTTTTAATATAAGATTACTTTAAAGTAGTTATTGAGATAAATCACCGCGTGAAACCATTTTTTTAATGCGGGTACAATAAAAATGATATAATCCATCGTTAACTCTATGGTGCAAAAAAAAAGTCACGCAATCACCTCCAATCGGCATATATTTAAAAAAAATTCTTTCAAAATCAAAAAATGAACTGTAAGATTTCGTTTCAAATACTCAAAAAGCACGCGACGCATAAGTTGTTATTGTAAATTTGTTGTTCAATTATTTTGTTGTAAACTTTAGCACTATGGAAATAAAAGGCTTCTTAAAAATATTCTCAAACTAATCTTCAACTCACTAATTCATCAACGTAAAGCCGTGTGCAAAATTTCCAACAAACAAAGCTTTACAACAAGCAAATAACATTAAAAAAAATACAAAATGCATAAAAAATGCGAACGACAAGAGCAATCATTTTCTCAGCCAAAAGAAACCTTTTTGAACATCCCTTTTCGTAGCTTTTTTTGGAAGCATTTTTCTACTTAGTAAATTTTTCTTTATTGTTAGAGTCACTTCATAAAGAATAAGCAAAGAAAATTTAACTAAAACGCGATCAAATGATGTACAAACTTTGTTTATTTATTCTCAAGTGCTTTTTGTAACAGTTAAAGAAACTTACAAATATGTTATTGAAGTATGTGTTAATCTTAGGATATAAAACATTGATTTAAAGATATTTAGTTGGTACAAAGAAGTAAAAGTTTTTAAGGCTACTTAAATTAAGCTTAAAGCTAATAAGTCTAAAAATTGAAATTAAAATAAAACGAAATTAAACTTTTCTAATTTATAGATTAAATTTAAGCCACAAAAAAGAACAAAAATTGGAAGTGGAAGCAAAGCCAAATAATTATAATAAAAAAAGTAAATATTGTTATAAAATAAAAATTTGCATAAATGTAGATATATATATTTAATAACCTTCTAATTAAACATCTACCCCAAAAATGACAAAAAATTTAATACAAAATGAGCTTCAAAATTTCATCACTTTGTTCTAACTGTTAAATCTAGACACCCATTAAAACTATGTTAAACTTGACCAATATTTGTTTTGATAAAAATAAAAAAAAATTAAAAAAACTAAAAATATAATAGTCTAAACACTCCATTATTATAAAATATTTATTGATTAATTATTAGAAATAAAAAGCAAAAACAAAAACGACCTGAAAAAGACAAATTTTATATTTTGATATTATTATAATTTCTTTTTTTGGCAAAACAAACAATCGTTAAATTAAAATACAAAATTGGTCACTGCTTTGATTTGGCGTTCTTTCAAGAATTATATGAAATAGCATTTTTATGTTTGTCTAATTACAGACACAAAAATACATTCAACTTTCTCTCCTACTCTTTTTTTTGCCTTTTTTAAATATAAAGGTGTTTATGTAAAAGGAAAAGAAAAAAATTAATTCTTTATACAATAGGGTACATAAATTGGTAGAAAAAGAAAATAGAAATGTAAAAAAACAAACGAAACAAGATAGAAAAAAACGATGGCCATGTGACCTTTACCTTTTGTTTACCTTCTTTGCTTTCTCGTAAGCAAATTTTTCTGTAAAAAATCTTTTGATTTATTTGCAATTTTTTTTAGTCAGTAAGTTTTAAAAGATAAAATGAAAGCACATGTAAATATGGTGCGCATAATATGAATCAGGTAAGCAATTACATCTACATTTTTATTTAAAAATTTGTGCTTAAAAGATACAAAACAAAACGGGTATTATTTTAAGAAAAAAACAAAAATGAATAATAAGGAATAATAAGGAATAAAAGAAGGAGTAAAAAAGAAAATACAGGTGTTACAATTTAATGTTGGTTAGTCTCACTCAAATTAGAATAACAAAGAAAACTATAAAGACAAAACGTAAACATAAAAATATTTCAAAATCTAAGTTTTTTTTAGCCTTTTACATTGCTATTTTTTTGTGACTTTTTTTACTCTATTTTTCTTGTAGTTTATTTTTATTGCTGTAGTATTGTCCTTGAGTGCTTTCTTTTTCAAAGGTTTATTTCCTATTTTTACTATTTTCTTAGTCTACCTTCTATTTCTTCTATCTTTTTTAATTCAACCGCAATCAAAAAACAAAATAAATATTTTTTATAATAATCATTTTTATATGCAAATTCGGCAAAAGAATTGAATAAGTATTACAAAGGCAAAGGGTCAACAATTTTCAATTTTTGTTTTTATTAATCCAAGTTGCACTTAAATATTTTGTCTCTAGTTTATCGATATATAAAAAAATACTCAAATTCCTTACCCAGTTATAACTGATTGAAAAATTATTCATGTCTTTTTTGAAGTCTTACTCTTTTTTCAGGTATATGTTTCATTCTAGTACTTTCTTTCTTCTGTTATTTTTTTGTTTCTTCTTTTGCCTTAATACTTTCACAATAACTTACCTTATTATGAATGACCTTCTAATATCCGTCCGCTTTGTACATCTTTTACAAACAATAAGATGTGAGAAAAAGGTCAAATATAGACTTAAGGAATTTGTATTTTATGTGTTTTCATTCTTAAATCTACTCCGTTTTTTTATATCTGCAAACTTTTTATTCAATGACTTTTACACCTAATGAGTTATTGTAAGTGCAAGCATAAGTGTAAGTGCATATATTAGCTGACCAAGAAAAAACAAAAAATAGATTGATAAATTATTGAACTTTCACCAAAACATAAAATAATTCTAGCAGACTAACGAAAAGAATTTTTAAGTTACAAAAATAACTTACAACAAATAACTTATTATATTATTAAACTAACAATTTTAAATTGTATGAAGTATGATTTTGT
>JANSTW010064220.1:0-10940 GCA_027564275.1 Diadocidia ferruginosa
AATTAAATAAATGTTTCATTACTAAAAATAATAAACTAAAATTGGTCGAGAGCCTGTCTTAAAATCATACTTATATTAACTTTTGTATTTTATCCTGTCACAGCTATAAGGTTGTAATGTTAACGATTTTAAGAGTTTTAAAAAAGCCACTTGCCTTTAGTATTGCTATCGTTGCATATACACATATATATATTATGTATATGAACTAACCTCATAATTACTCGTAAATTTAGTTAATTAATAAAACCAGAATTTTAACCGAATTATACAGTATTAAATTCTAAAAAAATAATTATTATTAATTGACAGTAATTATCCAATTATATATTGTGACCGCAATAACCAAACAACAATTTTGCTATATAGTAATTAATTCACCATAAAATTTTCCAACAAATTATTCTATTTTGCAACATTTTTAATTAATTATATATACAAAAGCCACATCATAGCATATTGTTCTTAAACGAAAAAAAAAATCAGCAATATTACAAATTGTACTGTTTATATATAAATTGTAAATTTATAAACAAAAAACTTGAACATGGAAAAAAAACATTCTTATATATTATTCTTATAATTCGCCAGTCAGTCAATCATTCCACCATTAATCATAAACAATAAATTGTAAATATAAAATGATAATCGTGACAAAAGCATTAAGCATTCGATTAAAAATAATAATAAAAAAATTAGTTTAATTTAAAAAATTTTCTCATCAAATTCTTCAATTGAAAAGTATATAATTTGTGGAGTGATCATAATAATATATGAAAGACCTTGCGATCCTTTATTATTTAATTAAAAAAAAATGGACCAACACAACATACAATAAGAGTGCAAAACATTGAATAATAATGAAGAGTGAAATAAATGGTAAACTTTATGATGGTTTTATTGTATACTCGAAAAATATACAAAACTATTCTCATTAAACAATAATAACCCAATATTTCATTCATTAAATTACAAAATAAATAACTTCATCAAAAATAAAAAGAATATACAAGACTCCGCGTAACCGCATCTTCAAAAATAATAAAAATTAAGAGTTTATGTGAATGTTAATCTTCTCATCATCGTATACATTTATTTAAAACTTCTTTAAATGTACAACAATTTTTTTACCTTTTTATAAATAATAATTTGTTGTTATGAAATTGTATAAAATGAAAAAAAAATGTATTTGCAACAATTACTATCAAAAAATTTGACCAAACAAAGATCATGAAATTTAATTAAAGGCAGCGTAGCAGCTGCTGCTGTTTAGCATTGTTCCACATTATGTGGAGAGATACAAATGTTCAATATACATACATTTTATGTACGTTAACTGTTTGCAGCATTTCTTTTTGTTTGTTATGGTGCGAACTATAATTATTAAAAATTTATTTTTGTTCAATAAATAATGTACATGTATACAACTTGTAATTATTCTTACAAAATTTTAAGCTATCATTAATTTATTGATATTTAAAATAATTATATATATGCAAGTCTGGCCTTTTGCAAGTGAATATTAATGTATAATAATTTGATTATGGCTTTAGGGATCGACGTTGCGTTATTTAATTTTCTATACAGAAGTCTTTTATACATCTGATTGAATTGATATTTAGAGTAATATGAAAATCTATTATTGATTTAATAGATATAATAATGACTAATGAGGTAGTATCATTAGTAAATAAACTATAATCATACATTAAATAAAATTGTTTAAAAAAATATTTGCTATGAGTTATAGTCTTATAACTCAATAAAGTAAATCAAAATTGGACTTTGAAATAAACACAAAAACAATTTGAGATATTTTTGTATTCCTTTGCAGTTACGAATTGTCTGTTCTATTTATCGATAAATATCTATATTTATCTAGTATCGATATTTAAAATCCGAATATACTATAACGTACAGATCGAAAAAAAACGGACCATGAACTGAACCTTGTGGCACTCCAGCGGATATATTAGATAAGACGGAAAATAAAGAATAAAGTTGGAAACATAATCCATCTTTGATTTTTCTCATGTGTTTTGTAGTAGTACATTATATTTTGATTTTAAATGGTTTCCTATATATTTTCATATATATCTACTGCTAATGTACGTTGCATCTATGCCTTGTTGTTTTATTATAACTCAGGTTTCATGAATTATATCAAAAATATATTTATAATGTTGATTTATACAATGTTTAAATTGTATAAATATCGGCTCTTTATTTAAATTGAAGTTATTTGAAAGGTTACCAAAATTATCACTAGTGGAGATCCTCCGCATTTAATAAGCCTTTGTTTAAATGAAAATTAAGAAAAGATCTTTTCTTAATTTTCATAAAAACAAAGGCTTATTAACTGCGGAGGAACACACTAGTGATAAGTTTGGTATTTATAATTATTATAATTATTATAATGAATTATTATTTTTGAACAAAATTAATTAATTTTAATTAAATTAACTTATTCGTATCTTAATTTATAGTTATTTGCAAAATTGCACTTTTCCCAGTTCTGAGCACCAAAATTTTAGTTCTGAGCTCTCATGCTTTTTAGTTCTGAGCCCCCATTATTTATATACTTTTTCCAATAATAATACTATTTATTTGGAAACGGGATTTTGTCAAACGGGATTTCGTTGCGAACCTTTTTTTCTTATTTGATATTTTAGGAGGTCAGGGAATGAAATTTAAGTATAGAAAAGGGTAATGGATGTTGAACTTTTTAATGAGGTGAGTTAAATATCGATTTATCGGTACTACTATTTTTACCATATCACACCCATGACCACAAACTCGAAAATTATAGACTTACCAAGACCAGAAACAACAGCAGAGAAAAAAAATATTTCTTAAAGAATGTGAACTGTGGTGTCGCGATGCAAGAAACCCTATGGTGAATAATAATATAAAGGAAAATAAAAGCAAATTATTATAGAAAATGTTCGCAAAGCTTGTTAGAATATATGTGGTCTAATGATAGAAAAGCTATAAGAATGAAAAAATCATATAATTTCTAAAAATATTAAGTTTAATTATTAAATATTTTGAACATGTAATCAATAACATAAGTGACTGAAAAAGCTCGCTAATTAATAACTAAAAATTTAGGCCAATTTTCACAAAAAAAAATATTAAAAAAATAAATAAATTTAAAGTGACAATCTAGTAAAATAATAAATATTTTAAAATACTATAAAAGCGATTACTTTAAAACAACAAAATTCACTTTCATTTGCAAAAACAGCGTCTCTAAATATAAAATAAACAAAACATTTTCCTATATACAAAAATATTCTTTCGCCAAAGAAACAACAACAAGAAATTAGGTAATAAATTATTACTCAGTTTAAACCTTTATTATGTTAACACATTCTAATAAATATAGATGAGAACCCGATACCACTATATTAAAATGTAATAAAAAATAAAACCCAACTTACCGTTGATGACTTATAAATCATTTTTATTTATATTTTGTTTGTTATCCAAATTAGTTGAAATGTTTGTTTTTTTTCTTGCTTCTTATAAATCACGTCTTAACCTATTAAACTATATATTGTTATTAATCATTGACAAACACATGTAGATATTTTATCACTATATTATGTTAACAATCTATATAAATTATAGGTTTTTTCTATTTTATTTATTATTGTGTTTTTTGTTTCGCGTTATTTTCAACGAATTTTCACATATAAGCAACCTTTTTCTGTATAACAAAATTTTAGAGGTTCGTCACTTGCAGTCTTTTGTTTATATTGCAATAACTTTAATATTATGTTTTATTATGGTTTCGTTCAATATAATATACTTGTTGAAATATTGATTTCTAATTAAATTATGAAATCTTTAAACAAAAAACAGAAAATCTGAAATCTAAACTTAATAACGAAAAAAATGTGAATTGAATATTATGTTGAAAGCTTATAGACATATTTTTCGGCCATATGTTTTTTAAAACTTATTATAAATGGGTAATGGTAAATTTGTAATAATGTTGTAAATTACGGTATAAATAATAATATACATTATGATTTATTAAATAAAATTGATGGATTGAATGTTTCTTTGAGCGCCGCATACATAGAAAAAAAAATCCTAATTATAATAAAATTCAATTCTTTATTGTTATCGCTGACAATATATTATAATTTGTAACGTACAGTTTATTTCTATATGAACCACACGTCGTCGTATACATTATATAATTTGCTATAAGAATTAAAGAATGAAGAGAAAAAAATTATTTTAATTTTAAAACGATAAACATGTAATGTATACACTATATACTTATATATATTATAATGAAAATGAAAACTTTTTGTATAGCTTATTGAAAACAAAAGTGCGTTAAATAACAGAGCTTTTATAAATGGATTTTATTTCATGTTGTAAATATAAATATATATATATATAGAAAGTTTATTATTATTGTATACGGAGTTCAATAGGGCAAAAGGTTAGACTAGTTTTTTCCTCTTAATTTTAATTAAAAATCGCATTTTCTATTTATAAATAATTTATGTGCGGATAATTTCAAAAATTATACAATGAAACCAATGACGAATATACTCTATATGGCTTACATGCTATATGCTTCCGTAACCGTTAAATACAAATTATTAATCCTTTAACCGGCAGGTCCACCTCTAAGGCGGTCTACAAAAAATGCTATTTGTTTGATATAAAAAAACTTGTATTTGCTTAAAATTGAATTGCTTAAAAATTAAGATAATTTTGTCGGTTAGAAGGTAAAATATCTTTAAATATTTTCTAAAACTAAATAATGACTTTTTAAACTCATTATATGTAGCAGAGACAAGTTATGGCAATTATCCAAGACACTTTGCATTTTCTTTTATGTGATGTTGCACTTATAAGTGTTCTTAAGCTTTTAAGTTTTTTCTTTTCTTACATAATTTTTCTCACATCGAATATAAATCTATAGACAAATATTTGAGATGCATTAAACTATTGAGCAGTACATTGAATTTTATCATATCTTTTTATTTGTGTGAATGAAATAAAATTTATATTTAAAAGTGTTTCTTTGCAGAAATTGTCTACGCTTCGTGTCTAAATGAAACTGTCACTTATTATGTATACTCACTAATTTATTATGTTTCTGAATATATAAAATTGTTTTTTCTATTCTCCTATATATTATGAAAATTTATGATTTTTTCTGCGCTTTGAATGGTGACTTGATTAACCTATATATATAATAGAAGAAAAAAAATAAACTGTTTCTTAATGGGTTTTCTTGTTAAAATATTTTATATTATTATTCAGTTTGATTTGCAGTAAAATTAAATTTAACTAATGTACGAATATCGAGCAAAATTCATTTTAATATACTTAATATACCCTCTGGCTAAATTTATTTAGTCACTTAATGATATAATGTTGAAGTGTTTTTAATAAAAAAAAATATTTTTATTAAAGACAAATTAAAAAATAATATTATTCTAACCCATTGAAGCTCGCAAGTGTTCGGCCGATTGCAACATGCAAACTCGAGAAAAAAATAATTCTTTTAATTTTAATAAAAAGTATATGTGCTGGTCCTTAATGGGTTAAAATTGTGTTTATATACGAGACGATTGTACATTTGGGAATCTTTATGGATAACATATAAATGTTACATGCAAATTCTGTCACAATAAATTACTTAAGATGCAGAATAGAATGTTTGAAGTAGAGAGGTAATTTTTGGAAAATATTGAAGTACCTATTGGATTAAGGAAGTGAAGATCTTTGACGGGGATGAGGGTGACTTTGTGTTAGGAAAAGTGATTTTGGTGGAAATTAAAGTGACTTTTAGGAAAAAGGCTGATAATTTTAAAGGAAAAGTATGACTAAAAGTGTAACATTTGTGAAATGAGCGTTGTCGGTATGGTCGGCAAATTATGACTTTTGTAAAAAAGTAGGTTGGGAAAAGTGTGACCTTATAAAAAGAAAATAACTTTTGGGAATAGGAAAGGGATGACTAATGTAACAAAAAGATAACTTTTGAGAATGAGAGATACATTACTATGGAAAATAATAAATTTTTAAGAGGGTGACCTTTGTAGCGAAAGAATTACTTTTGAATATTGTAGAAACATTTCTGTAGAAAATAGTTCATTTAGGAAATCGGGAGTAGGAAGATTTTTGGGTGATGGAAAGTTTTATGGAAAAAAGGTTATTTTTAAAAAAGAAAGATCACTTTTCGGAATAGGAGAGACTTTTTTAGGAAGGGAATGACTTTTGTTATGAAGAGATGACTTTTGAGGAATGGAGATAAATTTATGTGGAAAATAGTAGATCATTCTGTGAAGTAGAAGAATTTTTGGTAAAAGCTTACTTTAAAAAGGATAGATGACTTTTGGAAATAAAACTGACTTTTGAGAATAGTATACACATTTCTGTGGCAAATAGTACATTTCGAAAGTAGGAAGATTTTTGGTTGATGGAGAGTTTTAAGGGAAAGAAGTTACTTTCGAAGTAAGGATAACTTTTGTAAGAAAGGGATGTCTTTTGAGAATGGGAGCTAAATTTCTGTGAAAAGTAGTAAATGTGAGACTTTTTGAATGGTGAAAAGTTTTAAGAAAAAAAGGTTACTTTTAAAAGGAAGATGATGACTTTTGGAAATAGAATTTTGTAGGAAGGGAGGATAGGAGATAAATTTCTTTGAAAAATAGTATATTTTTACTATAGAAGGATTCTTAAGTGATGGAAAGTTTTAAAGAAAAGAGGTTACTTTAAAAAAAGGAAGATGACTTTTGGAATCAAGTGTAAGTTTTGTTGGAAAGGAATAACTTTTGGGGATAGTATATACATTTTTTATGTAGTTTGGCAAAAAGTACATTTGGAAGGTAGGAAAAGTTTTAGGAAAACAATTACTTATAAAAGGAAGATGACTTATTTGGGAATAAGGGTGACCATTCTAGAAAAAGGATGACTTTTGAGGATAGGAGAAAAATTTATGTGAAAAATATTAATTTTAGACATTAGAAGGATTTTTGAGTAGTGCAAAGTTTTAAGGAAACGAGGTTATTTCTAAAAAAGGAAGATGACTTTTAGGAGTAATTGTGACTTTTGTAGAAAAGCGGATGACTTTGGAAGATAGAGGATAAATTTCTGTGGAAGGATTTTTGAGTGGTGGAAAGTTTTAAGGAAAAGAGGTTACTTTGAAAGGGAAGATAATTTTGGCAATATGAGTGACTTTTGTAGGAAAATGATTACTTTTGAGGATAAGAGACACATTTTTGTGGAAAATAGTAAATTAAGACAGTATATAGAGAAGAATTTTTGAGTGGTGGAAATTTTTGAAAAAAGAGGTTACTTTTAAGTGGAAGATGACTTTTGACAATAGGAATGATTTTTATGTAGTTGAAATGATGAGGTTCCTCGCTTCAAGTCTTTTAAAAATTATCGAACAATTAAAAGGGTTCGTTACACAAAGTCTTTAGTTCTAAGTTTGCTGAAAACTTATTACAGAAATATTTTTAAGGTTCGTCACCGGAAGTCTTTTGTTTCTTTAATATATTTTTGAATACATAATAGGACTAGTACATAATAAAGGACTTTACATAAAAAAGTTACGTGTATAAATAAATAATTCACAATTATTAAAAAAATCACCAAATTTTATTATTTAAAAAATTAAAAAGAAATTATTACTTAACAAATTTCTAAATACAAATGTCAACCACCCACAAATTACACAAACAATTAAAATGTCATTTTATTTATATAAAAAATCAAAACAATAATTATTCCATCAAAACCATCTCAAATCATCATAATAAATATCAAAAACAAAGAAAAAAAAACTTATCAAAAATATCAAAACAACTACCGCAAACAATGAAAAAAATAAATACTTCACTTCACACACTTAACTTGGCGCATAAGCTTTTAAATTATATAATCGTGAATGGTATATAATTTGAAGAACCAAAAATTAACAATAACAATAAAAAACTTCTCTTTAAAATTAAAAAAAAAATTAACATATACATCTAATTGTTATACATTTAAAATTAAATAAAAAGCTCAGTAAAAAATATTAAAGACTTTTCTTTTGTTATCTCTTCTCGACTAATTAAAAACTTTCGTGTTTCTTCATATATAGATTTAAACTATTTAATACAAATCACATAATATAAGCCGCATAGTACGATGTAATAGTTCAAAAATTATAATTAATAATAATTGGGGAGTTGAAGAGACGTACCCACATCATATATATGGTTAATAGTTTGCATGCAAAATTTATTATTTAACAAAACACTTATGCAAAGATAATTTTTTAAAGTGTAATAAATTCACTTTCATCAATAAAATTTTCACTTTTAAGCATCGCAAAAATATTATGCGAGAAGATTTATTGTTTTAAAATTAAATAATTACAAAATTGACAATGCAAGGATATATAAATCGTTGTGGAAAAATTTAAAATTATTGGGCAAATGCGGCCGTGTTTAATATTTGGCAAATTTAAAAAAATTTGGTAAATAAAAAATATACATGAGGATTGTTGTATAAATTAATTCTGTAGATTTTATTTGACTTTTAAAAAATTTGAAATAGTCGAGCTGACGAAGTTATAGAAAATAAACTAATATTAGCATAATAAATAAATAAATGTTTTAAAACAATTTATTTTAAATTAATCATAAACCACTAGCTAAAGAAAATTTTATTAAACCGGTCCAGAAAATATAACAATATTTGTCATTAACTTTAGAATATTTAAAAAAAGAAAATCAAACATTCGGACATTCGGTCCAATGACAGGTAAGTAAAATAGATCATGTTCTCATGATAATTTTCTTTCAAATGTCAGTGGAGTTCCTTAGCTACTTCAAAAAATATAGAACGTATATAGATCCAAAACAGTTTGTTTTAATTTAATAGGGAATGGAACGATTCAAGTGTCACATTATAGTATAAAATAAGCCTCAGAAACGATGCTCAAAGCCCGATTAATATTTTCATTTTTAAAATAAACACAGTTGATAAATATTAATTTTCATTATTTAATTATGATTCAATCACAAGGTCTCATCCATAAATTTTATAATAAATTCTAACACCTACTCGGTTAAACTTCTCTATATATCCTAATTGCAATTTTATGTTTATCTCTTTGCAACCTAATAACAGTTAAATATAAATATTTTAAATAATTGCAATTAGTAAAACTTCATACTTTAACACAACAAATAATAATCCGAATATAATGTGGTAAGTCAGGCAGGTAAACTATAACGATATATATGTAATACTCTGTATGAAGGTAAATCGTATATGTGTAACAAAAAAACCATAATAAATCAAATTTAAAAAATTATTTCTGTTATGTTATCGCTTAATTATTTTTTATTTTATTTTTAAAACTTTTATTTTTTTTTGTAAAAATAACTCACTATGTAATAGTTTTAAATAGTTTTTAATTGTCTTTTAGTATATACTATTAACCGAACATTTTTTTACTATTTACATATGTTTCAGAATTATAGCAAAATAATTTCTATATATAAAAAGCACTTTGATTCGATTTTTCTTAAAGCAAACTGCAGTACTAAAGTGTATTGCGTGACAAACGCGGTGGCGACAAGAGCCAAACTAAATGAGACGCGTCGTGTTGATGTTGCGCCAACTATAAAAAAGCGCGATAGATTTGAAGATGCCTGGGTAAATAAAATATTATAAAATATACAAAATACAATGATAATAACTCATATATATTATAAACATTCATTTTATTTAATAATATTTTCCATACAGGTAAATGCTCGTCGGCGGCGGGTATACTATAAATGCTATATAACAACAACAGCGACTTGTACACACATATATAGAATAGCCAAACAACTATTATTAAATTTTATATATAGAATTATGTATGTACAGACGAACGGACTTGGCTACTCGTATCTTTGGTCTGAACATTTTTATTTTTGTAAAAGTTAACGTATATAAGTTATAATCCACCATACCGCGAAGAGGGCAAATCATCTCGCATCACACAAAAACCGCGAACGAACGAAATTTTATTTAATACTTTTATGTAATAACAACAATATAATGAATGATATACATAAACAATAAAATATGATGTATAAACAAACATACAGCAAAAATCACCGACAATATATTTACATTTTATTTTGTAATAAGTCATTGTTATGAATTTATATACAAGTTGTTTTTTTCTTTGCAGTTCAAAAGAACTTATTTTTGCACTATATCGCCTTGCTATGTTTATGGGAAAATATGATGAATTGTCTTAAAAAAAATTCTATAAATTGCATATTATTTCTTATTATATTCTTGAAAGGAAAAAAATTGTTTTGTTCTAGAATGAGTTTTGAAATAAAATATTTGAAATAAAGCTTTTTATGAGGCAATGTGTTTTGTTTCAAAATTTATTCTAAAAAGAATACTTTGGACACAAATAGAATAATTTTTTAATTGATACAAAAATTCTTTTAAATTATTCTATTAAATTTTTAATTTCCAAAAATATTGAAATATTGAGTTTTTCTAGATATTTTGTATTGAAGAAACAGAAATTCATTAAAAACTATTTCATATAAGGTATAACATGCTAAAGTTATCATTTAATTATATAACATAAAAATATATAAAACAAAATATTTATTTATAAGGTTCGTCACTTCAAGTCTTTCGTTTAATATTATTTTTTTTTTAATTAAATACAACAGCGTAAATTTCTATATAGAAGAGATCTACGAAAAAAATGATGAAAGGTGGAACTATTTCCCACAGAGACAAAGTCTTTTTTTTGGTTAAAAATATACTGCCAACGAACCAACAATATCAAACTTTGTCTGTGTGGGAATTTGTTCTACCCAAAAATCTATATGATATATCCTCTAGGCTCAAATATAGTACCGAAGTTAAACAAGAATATCTTAAAAAGGATT
>JANSTW010064231.1:0-21006 GCA_027564275.1 Diadocidia ferruginosa
ATGCGACATGATCTTATGTGCAAACAGAAATTTATTATAAATTGAAACTAAAAATCAATATTTGAATTTTTTAATATTAATAATAACTAGCCTTAATTTGAGCTTTCCTCGAAAAGGCGGTACCACTAAAAATGAACAAAATTACTAAAAATCGCACATTCAAAAGAAAATGACACGAATTTAATATTTTTTTGTTTTAAAGACGGGGCAGAAAGCTTTGCTTAGTTCTTAGAGCAATTGCAAAGATTTGTGAAACTGAAAAAAAAATTAAGTATAGTTGCATTTAAAAAAATGTCCTCTTTTTTCATTTATCGTTTCTGGGAACCCTATCTATAAGTATCTACAAATTATGTAAGACATACATGAAAATAAGTAAAATCACAATAAAACAAGTCTTCTCGTATATTTTTTAGAAGGATCAATAATATTAGTAATACCCAGAATAATAGAAAACCATAAAATAGTATTACAAAAAAACTAAACAAAAAAATTAAAAACATTCAAATGAAAAACAGTCCATCGAAAAACAATTAATTGAAAAACAGTGAAATGAAAAACAGTCAAATTGGGTAAAACAATCAATTGAAAAACAGTCAAACGATCTTATCCCCGTCAGACAATATATAATCTCGTAGGTGAAGTATATTACCGTGTTTCGATGCTAACTCAAAGTTCCAATCCACTTTCAAGCCATTTTTATGAGTTGAGTTAGATCTTATCGTTATCGTTAACTTATATAAACTCCACGGATTGGTCGAGTTGAGTTCTACAAACTATATAAACAAAAAGGCGACAACGCCTGAGCAGTAGCAAGTAAAATTGCGACTGATGCAGAAATAAAAATAATTTTTGAAATTTTCGAAGAAAAACTGTTTTAAAATTTATTTAATTTACCGCTATGGTAACTTTTTTTTATTGCCATTTTGACCAAACTTTGAACCGCGACAAGAGGTATAGTGGTTTTAAAAGTCTGGACATTAGGGCCTGGGGCCGCATAAACGCTAAAGTATAGTTTAGCTTGAAAACGATCCTTAAAAGGCTAAATCTAGCTACCATATGCTACATCGGCAACACTGAAAATGAGCGCTACATTCGCATACATACGCAGATTTTTTAAATACGCAGCACCGTGCGCGCCGGCAAATGTATTAATCTAGTACATTTTATTTAGCATTAGCGGTTAAAATTTAGATTCTTGTCGTCACTTGCGGCAGCACTTACAAAATACAAATAAAAAAGGCACCTTGCAAGAACTTTTGCTCGTTTCAGCATAATTTCTATCTTTTGGGATTATTAATAATTCTCAATTTCAGACACTTTAAAAGAATTGATAAATTAAAACTCAATCTTAAGTTATTAAAATGAGTGACGATGGTTGGGATAGTGGGCCGGATGATGCTCCCGTTCAAGCACCTCAGCAGCAACAGAAACAATATGGTAGCCGTAGTTTCACAAATAGTCGATCAAATGATTATAGAAATGATCACAGATCCAATGATTTTCAGAGACAGGGGGGCAATAATCGCGGCAGTAGTGATTATGCTCAAAGGTCCGATAATCGAGGAGGCAACAACAGTCGATATAACAACGATGGCGGCAATGAGGCTGGCACAATGGAAATATTTCCACAAAATGTTGGAATGGTTATTGGTCGTGGAGGCGCCAAAATTCGTGAGATTCAGGAGAAATTTGCCGTAAATGTTAAAGTTGGTAAGTTGGGTTTTTTTTTAATAATAATCACTAAGTACTACTCCTGCTCTGCCCCCCCCCCCCTTGGACGGAGGGGGAGGGGGGTAAGAATTTGGTCTAAATTCCAGAAAAATTGAAAAGGTAGACACTTGGAGCAGTCAGCCATAAAAGTTTTAAAGCTTAAGAAAAACAAACGTGCCCGCTCCCCGAACCCCTGTTTTCTGTAAATTTTCTTATCCGGGGGCTGCCGCCCGAAGGCTAGAAGTCGGGAAAGGCCCCCCACCCCTTTGAAGGGGAAAAAACATTAAAGGCGCAAGAGCTGAGAAAAAAGATCTAGAAATTCGTCTTGGGGCCGTAAGCGCTAAAGGGTAATGGGCTTTTTTGTAGAGTTAATAATTAAAATTATTTAGTTGATTTTGTTAATTATTTTGTATACTTTAACCAGTTTTTCCAGATTCCTGGGCTGTGTAACAACCCAACCTTTATGTTTGGACCTATATTTAAAACAATCTCTTTAAAGTTGCATTTAAAATTAAATTTATTCCATATATATTTAGATCGCGAGCCAAACCAGGACGGTATGTCAAGTGTAACAATTCGTGGAGCACAGGACAGCGTAGATAAGGCCAAGAAATACATCGAAGATCTCATAAATGATGGAAAGTCAATATTTGACAGACCGTTTGTGCCAATCGAACCTAAATCAGAGCCTGAATTTCAATTAATCGATTGGCAAGGAGCCGCTCAAAAAAGTGATGCTGAACTGAAGAAAAAATGGGAATCTCTTCCGAAATTGATAAAAAATTTCTACAAAGAACACGAAAGTGTAAGCAAAATGGACGAGGAAATGGTGGCCGTATTCCGTGAAGCAAACAATAAGATTGTCGTAACCCGAGCCTTCATGGACAAGCCTTTGGCCGATGTCAAAATTCCAAATCCTGTTTCACGTTTCGAACATTGTTTCTCCGAATATCCCGATTTGATGAACGAAATTCGTAAGCAAGGATTTGAGAAACCATCGCCAATTCAAAGCCAGGCTTGGCCAGTGTTATTAAAGGGAGAAGATATGATCGGTATTGCTCAGACTGGTACTGGCAAGACATTGGCATTTTTGTTGCCCGCTATGATTCACACAGAATATCAGCCAGTGGCGAGGGGAGCAGCACGTGGTGGTCCTAACGTATTGGTCATGGCTCCAACACGTGAGTTAGCTTTACAAATCGAAAAAGAAGTTGGCAAATATCAATTTCGTGGCATTAAAGCGTAAGTATTTGAATTGGTTCGATAAATTACTTTAATTAGAAATTTGTTCGTTTAGGGTCTGTGTTTATGGTGGCGGTGATCGCAGACAACAAATTAACAGTGTTGGCAAAGGCGTGGAAATTGTGATCGCAACGCCTGGACGCCTCAACGATTTAATTCAAGCCAAAGCTCTAGAAGTAGAATCTGTTACATATTTAGTATTAGACGAAGCCGACCGTATGTTAGACTTGGGCTTTGAGCCACAAATCAGAAAAGTCTTACTAAACATTCGACCAGATCGTCAAACGGTGATGACAAGTGCTACATGGCCACCGGGTGTTCGCAGATTGGCCGAACGTTATATGATCAATCCAATACAAGTATGCGTTGGATCATTAGATCTGGCTGCTGTGCATTCAGTTCAGCAAATTATCGAAATAATGGACGAAGAGGATAAATTCTATCGAGTAAGTATTTGTGTTTCTTAATCAATCGGGTTTCACTAATGGAAATTATTTCCAGATTATGGATTTCGTTAAGAATATGCAGCAGGGCGAGAAGGTTATTATATTTTGCGGAAAGAAAGCTCGTGCCGATGATTTGTCTAGTGAGATAAGTCTTAGCGGCATTCCAGTTCAATGCATACATGGCGATCGTGATCAAAGTGATCGCGAACAGGCTCTGGAAGATATAAAAAAGGGAGAGGTTAGCATATTGATTGCCACAGATGTTGCCTCACGCGGCATTGACATTGAGGATATTTCACATGTTATCAACTATGATTTCCCACGAAACATTGAAGAGTACGTTCATCGAGTTGGCCGAACTGGACGGGCCGGTCGAACGGGTATATCGATGAGTTTTGTAACCCGTGAGGATTGGTCGACTGCTTCCGAGCTTATTGACATTCTAGAGGAGGCCAATCAAGAAGTTCCAGACCAGCTAAGAGAAATGAAAGATAGATTTTCTAAAATGAAAGAACGTCGCGAAAAAGAAAAAACTATGTTTGGTGGCGGTGGTGGTGGAGGCCGAGGTCGCGGTGGTGGTGGCGGCAGAGGTCGTGGCGGCGGCGGTGGACGAAGATATTAAAGTTATCAAATTTTATTTGTTTAATATTATCAAAATATTTTTTTTTTTATTAATCTGAACTAAAATCAGTCTTGAAATGCTTAAATGCGATAGAACAAATTGAATTTATCTCGTATTACCTAACTATTATAATTTTATAACGATTTTTTTATATTAATTCTGAAGACATGTTATTAGCATAATAATATTTTATATTCTCCAAGTCTGCAAAATGATGTAAATATTTTTTATACTTATTAAAATGCAGACATGTTAGCATATAACACCAAATCTATAAATTTATAAATCTGTTTATTTATGCGGTCGTTTTTTTATAATTTTCTTTTTGCAGAGGCTTTCGACCCAATTTTATGTTAATTTTTAGTAATAACATATGGGATAACGGTCCGGTAATGGTCAATAAAGACTATAACTAAGTAAATACGCCATAATATTGAGTTATTGGCTATAATTCTTTTAAAAAACCAATTTGTCAACGTCAATTTTTTTGCTATATCTATATATAAAAAAATGAATATTTTTATGTTTTTGGTTCATAGACACCTAAACTGTTAGTCTGATTTGGCTCATTTAAAGAATCTATTTTTTTAGACAAGGGGAGTAATCGTGTCAAGTTTTATTTCGATCGGATCACGCTATCGGGTACCTCCACAAAAGTTTAAAAAACATTAATTCTTATTTTGACAACCTTTTTGTTTGGACTTTTTTTTTGTCTATTTTGATTATTTCATAAATAGATATCTCAATTAATGACGCCACAAAACTTAAAATAGTGAAAAAATAAAGAAAGCAAACGAAGAAGGCTTATGATTTTTCATATTATTTGATTTTTTTGGACAATTTTGTAAAAATTTGATGAAACATTATAATTGAATTTAAAAGAATTATTGAAGTTGGAATCATTTTTTCAGAATATAGATTATGATCAGGAGCATCAGTTAATTGGTATTCGAATATTATTTGTTTAAATTAATAAACGAAATGTGATGCCTGCGAATGAAAAAGTCAATTTACTACGCGAGATATCTGAAACCCTTTTTACAACCCCCCACAATTTTAAACAAGTATTTCATTCCTGGGCGTAGCAACGCACGCCGGGTACCTACTAGTAATAAATAATATTACTTAATTTAATGTTGGATAATGCTTACACATCAAACAATATTTTTATAATTATTTCTTGCATATTGTGCATATTTGATAAATAATAATTATGTAACTTTAAGCCATTTTGCAGTGAATTTTTTATATTTATGGAAAATATGCAATTTATTTGAAAATTTGAAAATGTCTCATTTAACTAAGGTAAAGACATAGAAATATTACATGTAATTTTTCTATGGTAAAGATACAGGGGAACTCAAATAACTTCTAAACTATTAAATTTTTCTTCTAGCATTTTTTTATAGCAATGAGTTTAAATTGTGATAGTGCGGCCCTAATCGAGTTGTAGTAGCAAATTATTGATATACATAACTGAGAACAAATAAAATACCATCCCCTCTATTTGCTAAGAAATTTAATTAACAAAATAAGTCATTCCTCCTCTACTTGTACTAAGAGCTTTGAGAAAAGAATACTAATCTAAGAGTAAGGGTGATAAATATGCTGCAATTTTTTTTTTATTTGGACATTAAAGGATATCGCACACCTAGTCGACAGCAAGCGAAGAGATTGAAAGAGTCAGTTTTTTTTAACATACAAAACAACCACAAATAATTTTTTTATAATTTTGTATGTTAAAAAAAACTGACTCTTTCAATTGCATCGCTAGCTGTCGCCTATAGTGGTGTGCGCTATCCTTAATTAATTATTTCGTTGATTGGTGCCATATTATATGTGGGCAATTAAAGAATTTTTGCGTTTGGCTTAATTTATTAAATAAAATATTTTGTTACATTTAATAAACAATTTGGCTGACAATTTTTAAACTTTTAAATTCTCCCAGCAACTCGTCGACTTTGGCCAATTGTTTCAGCGCACTGTTTACGGCCACATTACGCATTGTCAATGCCAAATTGTCTTTTACATTGTCCGATTTACCCAAATGGCTGTTAAGTGTACGTAAAACAGATTTCTTATCTTTTTGTACGGTCAAATTGTTCAGCTGATGGCATAAGTCTAATGTTGAGTCAATGTCGTTGGCGGTCGGTACGTCTAAGTTGCTCTCGTAGTTAAATTCATTTGGACCGATTCTTATTAAATATCGTAAAATGTTCACTTCGCCAACGATTCGTACGGCCGCTGTGGCACCAATCAGCTCAGTGTAGTTAATATTTTTCCAAATTAACGAAACATTTATGCTGGGAATTGCGGCGTCGGTGACATCGTCATTTTGATCGAATAGCTTTCCGAATTTAGCAGCCTCAGCGGATAGTTGAGCAACAGTCGAATGCGAGTAGCTTGTCGTTATTAAATTTAATCGATTTTTCCACAGCTTTTTCAATGCAATCAAACTGTATGGAATATTTTTTTGATTTGCGTTTATTACAATGTCGTGCAGTAAAGCAACCTAGAAAAAGGAAAGCGAGGTCAGCGATAAGGGTCAAATGTGTGATAAGATGCCTACATCAATTGGTTTTTGCTCTACTGCTGCAACGTTATTTGAGTCAATTTTCTTAGAAGTTGTTTGTTTTTTCGACACCGCTGGTCCAGGTTTCGCACAAATGCCCAGATCTTTATGCATTGACGTCAAACGGTTTTTCAGTTCTTTCAATTGTTTTAGGATGCTTTCTTGTCTTAATTCCAACGAGTCCATTGCATCATTTCCACTAGTCGTTTTCTAAAAGACAAATAAAAAAACAATTTATAGACTCGCATTACAATAATGTTGCGAATATTTCTTACAATAAAATTACAGCATAAATTTTATGCTTCTTGCAATGGACCGCGGCCCGAGGAGGAAACCATTTACGGAAATCAAAAATCATAGAGCAAATTTTTTTCCAGTGGTCTCCCCCTCGGACCGGCCCGAAATTATTCGCAACATTTTTCAATTTTGTTTTAATTTTTTTTGGAAAATGAACCTTAAGCACATTATTTATTTGTTCCAGAAAGTTATTATTACTGAATGTAGTTTTCGGTATTAATGAAGAACTTACATCAGCCAAATTAATTGAACTGATTTTTTGTTGGTTAGAAGCCGCGGAACCAGCTATGTCCAAATCAGGAAAATTACTTTGTCGGTAGATATTTTTCATGCTGTACATGCAATTTGGCAAATCAATTGGAATTGACGAATCGTTTATCGGCTTTATCGTATACATAATTATTATGTATTTAATTAATTGAAATAAATAATGTTCTTAAAATCGAAATTTTTTAACAGACCCTTGTCAAAAAATAAAATAAAATGTGGAACTGCGTGAATAGGCGTGAAGTTTGCAAGCAAATATGTGACGTGCAGGACAAATTTTCGACAAAGTTTTGCTTCTCAAATATTGTTTGCCGCAAACTTTGTGTCTTGTTGACAATTCGCGATTTTTTTTGTATTTATATTTTTATACACAAAACGCCTTTATTTATATATTTATATTATAAATTAATTAATTATTTACAAATTTTGATATTTTAATTAATAAACATAAGGTAAACAATAAACAATTATTATAACTAAACAATTATAATAATTGGAATTTTTGTAGCTTCGCGTATCCAAGATGGCTACGCTTGAGGATAAAATTTTGGGTGATAAATTGGAAAACTATTGTAGTTCCAGTGAAGATGAAGGAGGCTACGAAGATGCATCCGATGGTGAGGCAAGTGAAGGAGGATCGGCGCAAAAGGGAGGTGCTGCAGCTGCTGGCGGACCGGCACCTCAATATTCGGACATTGAAAGTTGGTCAGGCAGCTCTGCAAATACTGGACCGAAAGGAGTGATTAAGGATTGGCAACGTTTTAAGCAATTGGAAAATGAGAAAAATGCCGAAAAAGAACAAGAACGCCTGATGCTGTTAAAGAAGCTCAGCATAACGACACAAACAAAAGCCGAAGAACTTAAACAAAGGGAACAGGATGAATTGGACGCCGAAATGGCTGAACTGATGAACGAAGACACTCTGTTGATTTTCCAGAAGCAAAGAATGTTAGAGATGCTACAGAATTGTGGTTACAAAAAGCAGAATTTCGGCAAAGTTGTCTCCCTGCAAAATGGTGACGAATTCCTAAGCGCTGTCGACAATGAGGAAAAGACTACCACCGTTATCGTTCACATCTATGAGAATAATTTGGCTGCATGCAAGACGATGAATCGTTGTTTGGACAAATTGGCCGCTGAGTATTTGCATGTTAAATTTTGCAAAATATTTGGTTCGGTTGCTGGAATGAGCAAAGATTTCAAAATTGCCGGCATACCAGCGCTGCTGGTGTACAAAGGAGGCAATTTAATCGGAAATTTCGTTCGAGTATCCGATGATTTGGGTGGCGACGAATTCTTCCCGTCCGATGTTGAGAGTTTCCTTATTGAGGCTGGAATGTTACCGGATAAATCACACATTCCGATAATTGTTAACTCAAATAATATCAGCGACGACGATGATTGAGTGTGCGACTTCTATACATAGCCGAGCTATATAATATGCGGAATTGACGTCGTGCAGGAGTGAATATTAGGCTTGGCCGAATTATGCAAAAGTTCGAATAATAATTAATTATTGTATATTAAACATTTTATACGGAGTCGTTAAAAAATTGGACGACTCCGACTTCGGCAATTATAAATCTTCGAAACGACTCCGACTGCGATTCAAATATATATATTTTAGACTGGCCCTTATTTTTAAAGTTGCTCCGTTTCTTGTAGCCACGCTCCATTTTTTTTCGTTTGAATGCAAAAACCAAAATGTAAAATTTTGAGATCGATCAAAGAACGTTTAGGACCGCCTCAAAGCCCTCAAACACTAAGCGATTACGTTTGGTCAATTCCTGTTGGTTTAAGTATTTTTTCAAAATCCAAAAAAAAAATTAATAGTGGGAGTCGGAGTCGTTAGTTTTTTTAAGATTCCGGCCAAAAATGATCGACTTCACGACTCCGACTTACAGCCCTATTTTGTAAATATGCAACTTTTAAGCTATTAATAAGCGTCTAAAAATTCGAACTTTTACTATTGATCATAGAGATCTCAGGATTTTTATTTATTAATACACAAATTTTCCGCTATATTTTGTTTGAAATTTCGAATTTTGTATATTTCAGCCCATCCTATATTAGCGAATATATAGGCTCCGCGCCGCTTAACTATATAAAACAATAAATCCTCCAATTTTATGTTTAATTTAATTTTTATTTTTAACTATTTACCTAACTATATCTATAATGCTAAGCAAAATATTTTATTGATAAAGAAAAAAACAAACTCTTTTTACAAATATTTTTTAAGAATAATAAAACATTTTATTTATAAAATCGAAATATTATACTTTTCTTTGTTTTCTCTTCAATATATATAATCGGTTCCATGTGTCGCCGTTAAATTTGTATATTTTATTACAATATGGAACCAAATTTTTAGTGGTTCCATCAGAAAATTTTATTTTTCATTTTTTTTATTATTTATGGAACGGACCAGTCTAATATATAATGGACAAACTAGAGGTACTAGAATATACTAGAGTCGCGATAATATGCAATTTCGTAAAAAATAAGCCCTAGAAATTTTGTACAGAAAACAACAATTTGAGTTGAATGAAAAATAAGCCCCAAAACTAGTACTTCTATTGTTACTAATGACAATAATTTATTGTCGCGACTCATTCTTCTAATTATACTTCTAGGTCAAACTAAAGGTACTAAAAGAAAGAGACACGACAATAAATTATTTTCATATTAAAAAATAGAAGTACTAGTTGTGGCTTATTTTTGTGGTGAATATTTTTTCTTATACGTTTTGTCGTATAAAATTTAAATTCACCTCAAATTGTTGTTGTTTTCTGTACAAAACAATGAATTAATGCTAATAGAGTATTTTATAAAAAAAAAAATTATTATGGCCATTTTACACTATTATATACGTTTTTTTATGTCTCCTTATGTTTGTGTCTAAAAAACAGACTAGCAACAATGATTTTTGAAAAACTCCATTTTAATTTGATAAAATAAATTGTAAAAGCAAATGTAAATTGATTAAACAATATTTTAAAATATGTGCCCGAAGACCGTTTTTTAGACACAACCCATAAGGAGACATATATGTAAATATTTAAAAACAGACGCTCTAATTCAAAGCGAAGCTATTCTTAAATAAATTAAAGGCCAGGGCAAAGCGTAACAGCCTCAAAAATTTTGTTTTTTTGAAACCTTATTTAAAAAAAAACGAATATTCCATGAATAGACGTATACTCAGCACTTAAAACTCGTTTTAATCATCAGTATGGCTGAGAAACTCCATTTAAATTAAATCGATTAGCCTGTTTTTAAATATTTACATATTTCAAATCAACGCGGTCGAAAAATTATTCATAAAGGAGACATATATTTTATTTAAAAAAACGTTTAGTGTAAGATGAGCTTTAGCTGGATAATTTTGAAATATTTCCTTATTTTCATAAATTTAGTTACAATATATTGTCGGTCGAAAAAAAAACAAAACATTAGATTTATAATAAGTAATTTTATTATAAACAATTCAGATTTTAACTCTCCTTAGCATTATTTACTTCTTTCGATTTCCGCATCTGCTCTACCTTTATTATTTCGAAATTTCGAAAGAGCGCGCAAAAACATCATAACAAGATTAACATATGTTTTTGACAGCGATTTTTCTTTTAATAATTATAAACACAAAATTTAAAACTTTTTAATTCAATTAAATTAATTAATTATTATTATATTTTCCAAATCTCACAGACAAATAGATAAAGGGAAGATCTGTCCTAAAATCGTTACAAATTTATTATGTAAATAATATTGTAAATTGATGCTGCACCGTTACACAAAATATTTATCTTCTTCGTGTGATGTTTGCGATAACAATCTAAGCGTAGAAAAATGATGAAAATAAGTAAAACCAGATTTATTATTATCTCATTATTTATTAATTATTATAACAAATATTATTCTTATAAAATACAGTGTCGCACATATCGTACATTTAAATGCGAGACATTAATCTACGCAAAGAAAAATTCAAGATCTTTTACTCTATATAGAAGATTGAACCTTGGACGATATTGAAACGTTCATTTAAATAATATGGAAGTAAATCCTTTAAGTATAATTATTGTTAAATCTGATAGTAAAGGTGATCGCCTGCTCTTTCGCTATCCATACCATTTGGACACACAAAATGATTCAAACAAACAAAATAAACGAAAAAGTCCATATTCTGCATCGATGGCCGATGATATTTTGCAAAGTCCACCGCCACAAACTTCCAATATCTTTCAAGGTATAAAGTAGATTAAATCGGACTGAGATTAATAACAATTTTTCCTCATAGGACAACTTTCCGGTTTCACAGACGAAGTTCTGTCAACATTATTTGCCGTTAAGCCAGAACTATGTAATCGAAAATTTGAACTAAAAGTAAACGATGTGAGATTTGTGGCCCACCCAACGCTAATGCAATCAAAGGAAACCAAAGAAGATCAAAAATTCTCATCAATCTTAATAAATATTGTGTTTGCTTTGCATGCACAGGCTAGCTACTCAATTGTTAAATGTTACTATGAACTAAGTAAACGGTTAGGTCATGCCCTGGTCTACGAAGAGAAACGGGTCGGCTATTTGTCGGATGAAATGAAACTAATGGTTAAAACTCATGATGAAATAGCTGCTTGTGTGGAACAAATAAATCAAATACAAACTGTCTCAGCGTTTGATTTAATTTCGGAACGTTCATCGTTGGCTCAATGTTTGAAAAATGTAAATGTTTTCTGTAGAATTTCTTAATCAAAAATGTTCAAAATCTAATTTCAGATTTACCATGACCTATGTACAACGGGACTGTTAAATACAACTATTAATCAAAGGGTTACACTGAGTTTTTGCTTACCTCAAAAGGCACATCAATTGCACAAGAAAGGGGTTGTTGTGGAACCGGAAACAATCGATCGATGCCTACTATCATTAAAACCATATCACGGAATGTTATTACTGGTTGATTTAACCGAACTATTAGACTGTTTTCCACCGTGTGGAGCCCGAATGCTGTTGCAACTATTAAATGCCTATAATCCATTGAAAACATTACAAAATTTAGCCTCTGAAGCAGATTTAGCAATTAAACATGTAAGATTCAGCGGACAAATTATAACAAATTTTAAATGTCTCTTATTCTAGGTATATGAATTAGTTGGTCATTTGGTTTATTGGGCCAAAGCGACAATTATCTATCCGTTGTGCGAGACAAATGTTTATGTTATTGCACCCGATGCACCGCTGCACACAAACTCGCCATTAGTGGAAAAGTTTTCGGCAAAATTTCCGGGTATGTCATTGTTTGAGGTAATCAGTGATTTTTCTCTGCCAACGTCAATTGGCCACCTCACCACACCACTACAACATCCCACCAGACAGGGTACTTTGGCCCAAATGGTACTGTGGATGTTACAGCATCACCTATTAATGCAATTGCATACTTATGTCCAGTTTATGCCAACCGATCAGGGTGAGTTAGCATATATGAAAATTTACAGCTAATTTAAAAGAATCTCTTCCGAAAGTAATTCAGTTTTGTAAAGGATTTGCATTCGTATTTGCAATTGTTAGCGTTTTTAAAGCCTCTAATCGATAAGCATGGGCTTTTATCTTTGTTTAATTTATTAGGCCGCTCAAAGCCACTTTTTGGAATTAAGTATCTTCTTAATATCTTTGCCGGCGAGTTGATCAAGGTCAGTAAATACATACTTTCCCAGAAATAAATATCTTGATCTACAAAAAGCTGGGAAATCACAGAGAAAATGCTCGATTGTCTTCGGTTCGTTATCTTCACAACAACTGCGACAGATCATATTGTATGGGATGCCTAATCTGGATGCGTGAACTCCGATAGTCCAATGGCCGAAAATTATCGCTACCAGTCTGGAGATGTCCACACGAGACAACTTTACAAGGTCATCCGTTCTTTTTTGTTGTTGAATATTTTTTTAAACAAGATTTAAGGATATATGCAGTATGCACATCTCAAGCTTGGTTCACATCCAGAGTAGAACCAAAACTAGGCAGAACGTCAGCTCGCTCGTTGCCAGCAATATTGCTATGTCCTGGAGACCTGGAACCCAAATAAGAGTGATGTCATACTGATTCCCAATGATTGAAAGTTCGTCAAAGCATTGCTTAACATGTTTAGAGGAGATAGTGAACGAGTTTAGAGCTAATGTAGCAGCTTGGCAATCCACGACAATCGCCACACTCTACCTGGGAGTATTATTAGCTCCCACCCGCCTACGCAGGCCAACAAAATGGCAAGTACTTCAGTTTATAAGGGGGCGTAGATCTCAAGGCTCCAGTAATCCTAAGCATTGCACTACGCTGATCTCTACCTAGCTTGATACGGTTACAGCCTCTTTCCACAGCTGGCCACCATACTAGTGACCCATACGATAGAATAGATCCACAAGATCAATTTAGGGCGAAGTCTCCATGTTCTTGCAAAAATAGAAAGATACGCTAGCTTTTTTAGCCCTTTCTTCTATATTTGACTTACAGTTAAGTTTAGGGTCATGTATATCACCTAAATACTATGAAGAATAGAACCACCCAACTTTAAAAGCTGCCTCTCTGGAATTTTAGTGGTGGTCGTAAATAACGCAAGGTTGAACTTCTCCTGCTTTACACAGATAGTCCACATTCCGTATCGTATCGGTCAAAACAAACCAAAGCCTTCCCCATATTGTCACTAATAGTGGGCAGATTGAATCCAGACACTAATACGACAAGGTCATACGCATTAACAACCGCCCTAAAGCCATTGATTTCAAGCTGACGAAGTATTTTATACATAATGAGAAGCCATAATAAAGGGGCAATAAAGTCTATAGTCGTTGGCTGACTCATGAGGTGTTTCTCTTTTAACCTTTCTAGATATTTGGCACCCACCTGACTATCCCGGTTATCAATCCTTGATTGATATTTAGAGACTGGAGAGCACTCCGGATAGCATTCTGCATTATTAAAGGCCTCTTCAATATCCATGAAGGCAGCCAGTGTATATAGTCTTTGTAATGAAGGGACCTCTCTATCGTTCGAACTACCCTATGCAAAGCCATATCTGTAGAGTTGCCTCTGCAATAGACATGTTGAAGTCCCAATAGAGGATTTGTTTCAATAGTATTTCATATCTCTAGCTCCAAAATTCGTTCAAGGATTTTTAGAACAAAAGAGGTTAAGCTGATCGGTCTAAAGTCTTTGGCTCATGACCGCTCCTACCCGCTTTTGGAATGAAAATATATTTTTTCCCATATAACGCAATAAGAGGCAGAGGATCACGACCTCAATGGTATGTTGGAGCATTGCTGGAAAAATACTCTGGTAAAGGAGAAAAGCTATCAATTGCCCATGCAGTATTTTCTCGTTAACCACAGAGGTAAACCAAACACAGGTGATGTTGGTAGCCAACCGAACTTCCGGAACGTTGTCATCCGTTCCATCGGGGAAATCATACTTTTGCTAAACTTTGTAAAATGATATTAGACGGACATTTAGGCAAATCGAATCAAATACTTAAAAGTAAAGACTGTTTTTTAATCAAGAGGCTTAATTTTTTTAAAGTATTTATTATTTAACGAAAATTCAAAAATAGTCTTATAAGATAGATTTTTTTTTAATTATTTTCCATAATATTGTCATAGTGTATATCATCCGGGCAAGTTCCCTCCATTTCTAACATTATTTCTGCATCGACAATAGGGCAGGCCGGCTCATCAATACTATCGTCCATATTGTCAATGGAATCGTCAATTTCAATTCGTCGCGGTTTACGACGTTTTTGTTTCTTCAGCTCAGTCGCTTCATCATACTCAATTATAAATGAATTCAGATTTGTATAATTTATCGGTTTATCACACAAGTAATTGGGATTTATTGACACATGACTGCCTAAAATTTCCTCAATCATAAATGGGTAAAGCCATCCAACTAACGGCGTAGTGCCGCTGATGTATGATGATTCTTTGTGATAAAAAAGGAGCCCATCTAGTGCGGGCAAATTATTCTCCCATAATGGATACGTTTGTAAGCACTCACTTATCGCCTCATTATTTGCACAATCCACAAACGAACAACATTTAATGGCAAATTTATTAACAGCCGAAACGTGGCCCAGTTCTAATTCCTGGATTTTACCACATATCCAGACAATGCGGAAGGAATATTCACAATTAATCATATCTTGATTGGCATACGCTAAAACGTCCAAAACATAATATTCCTTTGTGGTTTCGTTGAAGATACAGTCGAGAATTGTTGTATTTTGTTTGTGGTCAAAGTCGCCGGGCAGTTTAGTGTGAAATTTTGCTTGAAATCTTCCGGATTTATTGTAAACAGTTGTCCAGCCGGAAGTGGCTACCAATATTGCTCGGTGTCCCTTGGGACATGGTACTAGATACCAATCCTCCAAATCATCTGGTCTCTCTCGCAGCCACTCTGATAATTGTAAAATATTTCGATAGCTCGGATGGTGCCTGGTATGTTGTGGTTTTCGAGGTTTCGCAGTCAAATGTTCGACAATTTCTTCAATTCTTCGACAATCATCGTATAATTCTTGGCGTTGCTGTTTCTGTTTGTCCAATATTTGTCGACGTCTTTGCGATTGCAGTTGCAAGACGGGTATCGAGCGTTTTTTATATAATTCAGAAAATCTATTGATTTTATCATCGTCGGTCATTATTTGTAGGTTATGTTTTCCTCTTAGTATCTTAAAATTTACTAGATTCTGCTTGGCCTGTTTAATTTCAGGAATAGCAAAAGATTTATATTTAATATTATTTTATTTAATTAATTATATTTCAAAACTTGCCTTAAATTAACATTATAATGTAATAAAACTATGAAACATTTTCGCAACCTCTGTGCAAAACTTTTTTGTAAACAAATGGCAACTTAACGAAAGAAATGAACAGTGGCGCGCATAAATATTGTAACATTGTAGAAAACTATCGACTTTGTTTTTAAAGTCGATGTAATATGTAATATCATCGATTAGTAATATCACGCCGGATTTACAGTTCCGACTGAGAGATTTTTTCCGACAGCTTATGTCAAAATCAACCAATCAGAACGCGTATTTTTTCCGCTTGTCCGAAAATTGCGCATGCTGAACGCGTTCTGATTGGTTGATTTTGACATAAGCTGTCTGAAAAAAAATTCTCAGTCGGAACTGTAAATCTGGCGTCACTTTGAAAAGTTATCTATTGAGTTGAAGCATCAAAACGGACGTATTTTAGTATGTTTGTGTTGTTTTTAGGGTCAAAGCCATCTATTATACGATGACCATAACGGCAACTGATAGTACTGTTTGTAATATTAAAATATAAAAGATGGAATTATCGTTGACCGGAAGTATAGACTGCCTTCTTTTTTTAATTTTTCTAATTCGGTAATCAGTTGGAAAACTTCATTGAATAATTTAATGAAGTTTTCCAGATTATTCCAATTATGTGAAAATTACTATTAATAACACTGTGTTACAAAATCGGAAAAATTTAATATACTTTTCAAGTGTCATAGCATAGGTTGTAGGTCTGATTGAGTAAAACACGACCTCATATTTAAAATTTTGCGGACGCAGTTAAACATTTCTAACTCCGTCATTTTTTACCCGATTTAAAATTTTTTTAGAAACTCAACATTCACACATTAAAAATAAAAATATTGTTCGGTTCTGATAACAAAAGTATCACAAATTTTTAGGCGAAAGTTATACATTTTTTGTGGTTTTTGATTTTTGATATAAAATTTGTAATTATGTAATTTAGAAAGTAATACCAACGAAGATTTATAACGTTTTATATTTGACATTGTAGGTGATTGTAATTGGTAAATAAAATTTACGAAACGTATACATCAACAAAACACTGAATGTGTCTAAGCACAATAAAACAAAATTGGTCGAGAGCCTGCAATAAAAAATCATTCGTATTAATATTTGTAATTCATTGGATAATTCCTATAAATTTCGACAGAAATCTATTTTTTTTAATTCTTTTAAATCTCCATCTTATTAAAAACCGGACAAAAAAGACATAATATATCTAAAAGTATAAAGTTTTATTTTTTCTAGGTGAATGTTCTGACGCCACATCGAACGATTTTGACGACGAAGTGGATGAGCTTGACGTTGTGGAAAATTTAAATCATGACAACGATGTAGTAAATGAGGTCACAGCTAGTTCAGTATCACAGGATGATGATTTGTAAGCGAGTATTTTCAATATTATTGCAATTTTATAATTAAGTTTTTGGTTTTTATCTTAAGACATCCTGGATCACTATTAAGTATGTCTAGTCAACCAATGCCTGTACCAAATACAAGTAGACGTTCAATAACCGATGAACATTTTTCGGAAATTGCAGACTCATCTACGGTTTCGGACAATATTCCAGATGTCGAGCGACCTGTGTCTAGTCAAAAAACAAATTATAGGTAGAAAGAAAAACGCGCTGTTTTAGTTTAATCAGTAAAAATTATTTCCTTTTCATTTAGTATATCGCCATCGATAAGTACAGAAAACGGTGAAAGTCTGGCGTCGATAGAAGATGAGGAAAAAATAAAAGAACTACTTAGCGTTTTTCAAGAGCCCGAGCGATCGGCTGTTAAAGAATTACCGGCTGCATCAAATGCAGAAGATTTAGCACTGATGGTAAAATTGTGGCAGGCTGGCTATTTTAAGGGTGAACATCATCTGGAGGAAATTATGTACTTTGAAAATTTACGACGTTCTCAGCTATTACAATTACTCGATAAATTCCGCGATGTTTTAATCATTTACGAAACAGAAGACCCGGCAATTGCAACACTGTACACACAAACGTAGCGGACGTAGGTTTTTTTTAATTTTTTTTTTTATAAAATTTAGTTGTATTAAAAATATTTAAGCATTTGTTATGAAACGAATACTTTTTTCAATTCATTTTGTACTCTGGAGTTGGTAGTCTCATGAAAAATTCCAAGACGAAAAATTAAATTTGCCAAAAGATAGGGTTCTTTATTATCTAGTGTAAAAACCCGATCCACTGATCTCTAAAAAATATGACCAGTATGAGTTGCTGGCAACACTCCACCTTTGATAGGGCCGTCAATGAATACCATGGTATCAGATAGAAAAAAATGGTTCCTATGCTCTCTAACTTTGGGGTAAAAGATACGATGATGAAAGCAAAAAGATGCAATTTTAGATACTTAGAAAATTTATTTTACGCAACATAATATGATGGGAAACATTTATTTCAATGCTGCAGCAGCAACTTGAAACTGTTGTTGCAGTTTTTGAATGTTTTCTCTGTGTTTATCCTGACGCTTCTCCAATGTTTCCAATGAATCGTGACATCGCTTCAATTCTTTTTTAATATATTCCATACGTTTACCAACATTTTGACGACTTTCTTCCAGATCTTGTTTGACCAGTACAGGACCGAAGAGCTTGTAGACCTACAAGAAATTTGCATTGGTTATAAAGTGTCAATCACAAATTCCAACAAATAACAATCTTACTTTGTTATCCTCTTTAAGCAGATTTAACTCATCTAGAACGCTTCTATTTTCATTTAATTGTCCATCTAATAATTGTCGCTGTTGTAAAAGTTTTGTGAATTCTGAAACAAACAATTCCATGTTAGGCGATAGAATTATCGGAAAAATTGGAACAACATAACCTCAAAACTTTAACTATTCACTTTACAACTTTAGAAGTAAACAAAATCGTTTGTTGTTATTTTATTTGCATTCTTAAAGCTGTAATACTTTTAGAGCCCTCGAAATAGTTAATCTCTTTGGAGTATTTAATTAGAAATCTGTATTTTAAATACCATAAGGAGCAACCAAGAGAAAATCAATTTCGGCGACTCGCCTTTACCATATTAACACTTACCTTTTTGTACAGCCTTAAATTGTTCAGCTTCGGTTTGAATTTTCTTCTGAATTGCTTTGCTATCTTTGTCCATTTTTTTGTTTCAAGTAAAAATTCTAATTAAATAATAATAAGGGAAAATAGTGAAAATCTGCTTGCGGGTACAATTTTCCTTTTTTGCAGGCAATAAAATTATGTTTCGTCAAAAAAATTTTGATGGATGAAATTTAACGAAATGTCCCTACAATCTAAAACTGTACAAATGAAATGAAAACCATTGGATCGAACTACAGAAAAATATAGAAGCGCACAATTGACTATCGCTTCGATTATAATTTTAAAATGTTTTTTTTTGTAATTTTGAATATTGATCAAAATTCAAATTGTAATCTTTTTAAAAAATATTAAATTTTTATAAATTAAAGAAAAAAAAATTAAATAAATAAATTAAATTTGGCGGCGCGAATTACAGTTTTTCTGGATTGATTCCACGATATTGCATTCTGTAAAAAGGGAAAAATAGCGAGTCTTTATGGTAGTGTAATATTAGCGAGTGGTCAACTCGAATTTACAACAACATAATTTCTATATGAAATATGGTACCAATAACAAACGCTGATTGGCTGGTACCTAAAATATCGACACAGTTGTCCACTCGCATTAAACACCTTTCTACCATAATACATCTAGATCTAGGCTCGCCAGTGAAAAATAATAAATTATATAATAATAAATGTTACCGAACCTTTATAGTAGTGTTAGTTATATTACACAATAATAATATTATATATTACACAAACTAACACTACTATAAAGGCCTGAAAAGCTACAACACAAATATTTTTTGTGAGAAACATCTGAGTGTGCCGCCAGCAGGATTTGAACTCCGATCTTCCTTTTACAAGGAGAAGGGTTAACCACTGTACCATTGCATCGTAGCTTATGATTTAAAAGTTTAAAGAATACAGGGGTTAAAGTACGCAGCCATTTTTTTTAAAGAGAACAATCTTAAAGGCATCTGACAGCAAGAGGCTGGAAGAGCTGTTTTTTTAATTTTGTTGTTGTTTTTTTGTAATATAAAAAAACAAAATGTGAACTTTAGTACATATTCCAGCAAAATATTGTGATTTAATTTTAATTTTCTTAATTTAATTATTTAAATAATATCCATACAAACATCGTGGAAAATGTTCACTAAGGCTCTATAACATAGACAGGTGGCCGTCAGATGCTCTTAATATTCATAATTTATTATATTTACGCGATTTTTGTAAATCATATGGATACATTTTTTAGCGAGTTTTTATAGTCAACAGGTATAAAGCCGACGTAGACCATTATATACTTTACTGCACGTTGATTTGACGTGATCAATCCTAACGAATTAAGAGTTGATAATCATTCCCAAGAACTTTATCTTACACGAAAATTTTATGCAATTATTATTAATAATAAATAGAGGAACTAGCGTTGAAGTATCAATATTGTGTTGTATATATCACCATGGCCTGAGTGTCAAAGGAATTATATTTGGCAACTTATTCCGATCTGACCACTCCGTAATTTTGACCAATTCTTCATTAATGCGTGATATACTGATATACAAATGTTAGCATTACAAATACTTATGTGCTATAACGAAGACTATATAGTCATCAGCAAAATAGATCGATTGTCGACCAAGTGTTACAATGGGGTTGTACAGAAAAACAAATATTTCACTTTTTCCTATTTCATATGTTAGAAAACCCAAAAGAAGTAAAGTCTTCAAGCATCAATTTTTATTTTAACGGCCCGAATTTTAATTATTTAAATTTTAAGAATTTTAAATTTTTGAAAATGTTTTTTTATATTTTTATCATTGTGAACGACGTAAAAAATATAAAACAAAAAATCGAGGGATGAACTTCAATACCTCGTATGTGAATTTTTTTTTATTTTAGAAGAGGAGTAAACAACTACTTATTTAATGACCTGAAATAT
>JANSTW010064232.1:517-10940 GCA_027564275.1 Diadocidia ferruginosa
GAAGCTCTTTACGACAACGATAAACTTCTTTACGCTGTAATTTCGGTAATAAATCAACTTCTTGCTTCAATGATTTTTGTTCTTGACGTAAGTGCTCTCGAAATAGTCGCAAATCTCGTTCCTAGAAACATACATTTACAAAAAAAACAAATCAAAAATAGTCACAAAAAAATAAACTATTTTTTATTCAAAAACCACCTTGATCTGCCCGACTTTTTTTCAATAAGTTCCTAAGTTCGTCCTCTTGAATACGTTCCATTTCCTCCATTTTTTTTTTTTGCATTCGAGAGAGTACTTCAATATCACCTTCATAAGTGCGATGAACAGCCTAAAACATAGATAAATAAAAATTTATAACATATATATGCAATTTGTTTCAAAAGAGTAACATTAGAAAATGTGTTCAAAATTATACTTCTTTTACAAAATTAACATAAATTCTAAAGGTTTTAATTTCTTGAAAATATTAAAATTACTTGTTTTTCCATTGCAAACTTGCGTTCTTGCTGATCACGAAGTTGCTCAGCTCGTGTACTAAGCTCTTGTTGCTGACGAGCTTCTTCACGTTGCATACGTTTTAGGTCTCGCATTTCCTTTTTTCTAGAATGCAAAAAAATTAAGTAATTTAATTTTAAACATTTAATTACCTTAATTCATAGTCCTGCTTCACACCCAAAACATGTAAAGTTGTAGACGTTACTAAATTTTCAAACATAAGTGCATAAAAATTATCTTTCAAAATCTGCTTAAGAAAAAAAAGTAACCAATATCAAATTTTTTTAATCTATATTGCTTTTATACATTATGTGAACATTAATTTATGAGTTAGCATACAAAAACGAATTAGAAACAACACAATATAGTATTGTTTTTTTAGCTTTAAATTAAAAGTTTGTACCTTCAACACCATCAACGACATATGTCCGCGTCTTCTTTGTAACAGTCGCTCTTTGTGGCGATTTTCGTGACATTTGTGGGGTTGAATAAGCAATAACTGGTTGATTGCCAACAATTAAAGAAGTTCCTAACGCTAATTTAGAAGCAGACAACTTTTGTTGCTCTTTCTGCTGATTTTGAGAAATGGAAGTGTGACGTGGCTGAAGAACATCGTTAGTAGAAATTCCGTCATCAATTCTTGTTGCAACATGAAACGATTTTTGAAGATGTTGCTGTGGTTGTATAGAAGCAATTTTTTTAAGACTTTTTGGAGTAGTTTTCCGTTCAAATTGACCTAAAAATAACACCATATTACACTTATTTTAACAGTAGAATTAAATTCATACCTTTAGCAGAAGCAGGTGTATAATTTGGAGTTTCGTAATCAACCGGAGGTTCGGGTGGAGGTGCTCCTTCGGTTGAATAAGACAAAGAATTCTTAAAAAATTATTATATTTTTATTATAAATGCATTAAAAAGTAATACCTCGGAATAACCTCCAAAATCTAGTTTATTTGAAGAAATTTCTTGAGCATAATTATTAAAATCCGTTTGTTTAGGAGAATTCAATCTAAATAATACACTAAACAAAAAAATATATAAAAAGATTTCAAAAAAGGTTCAAAATAGTACAATAAAATAAATTTTTTTTAAATAAATAATTAAAAAAAAACCTTTCTGTTAACAAACTCTTTTTGGCCAATTGCTGTTGAGCAGCCAAAAATGAATGTTTTAAATAATCTTTTTCTGCAGCAGGTTCTGTAATTTCAGCTATTAATGATTGCGGAGGCATAGAAAGGGGACGATCACGCTGAGCACTTAATTTTTCTGATTTATGTAGTAGGTTTCCAGTAGACTTTGAATCCGAGAATACAGCCAGATCACTTGAAAATTTTTGATTAGTGTGTCCTATAGAACTTGAAAATGGCGTTTCCTTAGAAAAACTAGCCGCAATCCCAGAAAGTGAAGAGGAAGATTTTCCGTCAAGTAATAAAGCATCATCGTGTCCTTCTTGATACAAAAATTTAGTTCCTTGTTCTACATTATCAGACTAAAAAATTTAATATTCAAAAAGATTTAAAAATTTTTGTTTAAATAAGTATATAAAACTTAATTTCCTTAAAAAATCATTTAATAAAAAATTCTATCATAATATAAATTGACCTTTTTATCTTCAGCAATTTCTCGATTTCTTTGAATATTTTGAGAAGGTTGGATGTTTAAAGAACTATGTTCATGTACTTCCTAAAAAAATTCTAATATTATGTATTTTTAAGTAACATCCAATATTAAATCATACAAATAATAATGAAAAATAGTTTTAATTGGCAATTTTATTTTTTTTTAATTTATAATAAACATAAAATTGATTACATCGTCATCTGCATTAATCCGTAAGCAAAACGGTTCATACTGATTAGAATGTCGATCGTTAGGGAAATTTTCAGAAGTAGATAATCGTTTCGTAACAACATGATTTACAGACGTACAACGAGCTGATTTTTGTAACGGCACTGGCGTAGATCTTAATGGTGAGGAAGAACGGTTTCGTTTTGACGATTCAGCAGTTATATTTTCTTGTGAACGATATCCATTCGTTTTATGTTTCTCTTCATCCAAATCATTTGATGTTGTTACAAGAGGCGATGCAGAAGAAGTTGAAACAGTTGATAATTTCTTTCCAGAAGTGGCCGAAACAAAACTATCCGATGTTAAAGTTTCTGATAAATATTTATTTGCTAAAATAAACAATTCATTTCTTATTTTTATTTTATAAGCCCAAAAATTATTACTAAACATTTGAAAGCTTTTACTAAAATTACAATTATTATTAGTCGCAGATGTAACAATTTGTTTCGGTGATAAGACAGATACCCAATCATCATTGACCGCTTCCAACGATTGAGATAATTCATTACGATCAAATTTCGATTGATCATCAAGTGCATTATATAAATCATCTAAGATATCAATAGCTTCTTGACCAGACGGACTTAATGCATTCGTCGACTCAGAACAAATGTTTTGATTAACTAATGGTTGAAGTAAATCTAACGACGGATCAGTAACAACTAAAGAAGACAATGGTGATGACAGTTTACGTTGATAAAACACTTCACTTTGAGATTCAAAATTCTGTTGCAGAATATCGTTGTCGTTTTGTGATTGCCCAAAATATTTCTAAAATATCATTTTTTTATAATTTAATTTAAATAAAAAATTAAGTTTTTATGTGAGCACATAAAAATTATACGAATTTTTAACAAAAAAATAGCTAAAATTAAACAAATTAAGATATAGAAAACAACATTCAGTAGTATTGTTACAAAGTAAATCGTAATTAAACAGACAAAAAAGAATGTTTATATCGTCAATAAGTTACAAACTATTATAAAAAAGATAAAAAGTAAATAAAAACATAATAGTAGAAAAAAATAGTTACCATCTCAAATTTTTAGTAAGTTTGACTAGAACAATATATATTAGATTTCGTAAATGTTTCATCTTGAATCTTACCTCCTGTTTTTTAGTTGATTCATTCAAAGGTGATTCTGGTGGTTTCGGCGCTGCAATTTTTTTCTTTAAATGTCGGGATGAATGATACAACAATTCTGGAGGTTCATTTTCATTTCCGCTTCTTTCATGTACAATTACTGCTTGATCACTTTGGATCATTAAATTTTTCTGAACAGGTTGTAATTCGGTCGTAGTAAGTTCTGCTTGATTTCCAGAAACTAGTGATACGTCATTATGTGGTTCAAAATCAAAATACCGATCTTCTGAATCTACAACACTTCCACCCGTACTTGATTCTTCATCGACAATAATCTCTTCTTCAATATCTGCATTTTTTTCACTAAGCAATTGTACTATTGGACGTCTGTTTAAAGCATCTTTTATTAACGGATGCTAAAACATTAAACCAGTATTATTTACAGATAAACTAAACATATAAAAAAAGTACCGTTAAAAGTTCGGTAGCAGAACATCGGTAGTTAGGATTCTTAACAAGACATTTTGCAATAAAATCATTAAAGTAGACTGACCATTTATTTGGTTTATCAAGCGTTGGCGGATCAGATTTTTGCACTTTTATGACGACTCGCATTGGACTAACTTGATAGTTAGGTGGATCCATTTGTGCCATCTCAATTAAAGTAATCCCTAAAGACCAAATATCAGCTAAACAGCTGTATGGTTGGTCTTTAAACGTTTCACAAATCATTACTTCAGGTGCCATCCTAAAAATTAAAGTAGTTGATTTTATAAAGAATAAATAACCAACTTTTTAAAGCCTATATTAATTTAAAATTTGCTAAAATAAATAAATTAGATTAAAATTATATAGAAAAAATTAGTACAACTACACAATTTTATGACACTTTAAACAAGTATAATACGTCAAATTACACCAAAAAAATCTTGTATTTTATTGTAATATTAGTATTTATAAATATATAATAAAAATAGTTTTACCAATATGGAGTTCCAATAAATGAATCACGCCGTTCATTTTTATCTTTCATTTTTGCCGAAACACCAAAATCCGCTAAAAAAATGAATAAACATAAAAAGATTTATAAAACAAATTACCTAGTTTTACAGTAGCATCTGAGGTAAGCAAAATGTTTCCAGCCTTTAAATCTCTATGAATTACGTAGTTTAAATGAAGATATTCCAAAGCTTGGCAAACTTTACGTGTAACATATGCTATTTGTGGTTCAGTAAGTGGTTTTTCCAAATCGATCATTATGCTATCTATAGCACCTCCAGCGCAAAACTCAAGCATCATCTACAAAAAAGACGTTTCTAAATATATCAAAGTAAACGAATATATTAAACATACGCTTAATTTGCCATCAAAGAAATAACATGCGAGAAGGCCAACAATATTTTCGTGTTTACATTGTGTTAGAATTTCTATTTCTATTAAAAAATCTTCCAAATTTTCGCCCTCTTCAATTTCAATTCTCTATAAATAAAAAAAATAAAAATTAATTTTATAGATTTTAAAAACTTTTTTTTTTAAAAAAAAAATAATATTTAATACTTCAAAAAATATATTTCAAAAATTAAAGGTTGTTAAAGCATTAATAAAACAATAATTACAAGCATCATGTGACAAAAAAGTCATAAACTTTGTTGGCAAGAAATGAACTAATTTTTTACTAAACAAAATAATATAAAAAGTGTTATCAATGCTTGTTTATTACTTAAAAATTTGTTCGTAAACAAATTTTATTGTATTTTACTGTCATAAATAATATTTTCTAATAAAAGTAAGATAAATAGATAATTTATTAATTATTTAACATTTGACAAAGAGACAGATAAATTATAATAAAATTGTAAAACTTAAAAAAAAACCTTAGCGGCAGCTAGTTTTTGTGGCTCTGCTTTGCAGATAACTTTTTCTACTTTGCCAAAAGCTCCATCGCCTAATTCGCCCAAGACATTCCAGTAATCCTGAGGATCAACATTATACTCAATAACAGCAGGCAGCGGCTGGCGTAGTTGACCAGAAAGGTGTACACCGCGAAATAAACTCCGAAAGCGGTCGAACAGCGGCATAACACTCAAAGTGTTTGTTAAAAATTTAATTTTAGAATTCCATGAAACGTACAAAGGTTGAATCAAGACTTACGTTATGCCAAAAGAATTTTGTTTGGCATTTTTATTTGAATTTATTTTAATTAAAAATTATAATGACTATGTTAAATTGCAATGAAGAATTCAGTCATTTTAACAATACGTCATTTCTAGAAAAGGTATTTTTTTTATTGCTTTCTATCTATGCTAATTAATTTTTATTTATAGAAATTTTTTTTGGTAATAATAATTCAGAAAACATAATAATTTTTTTTATTATGTGATATGGCAAAATTTTGTGGGAAAATAAACTAGAAAATTACAAGATTTTTATTTTTTGCAATATTTTAACACTTGCGGATTTTTTAGAAAATTTAATTGCAAAGTGTGACATGACCCGAAAAGAACGTTGGGTAAGAAAAGTGGCACAATTACTTAAAAATTGTGGTGTCTTGATGTCTGATACGCCTACAAATGTAATAATTTTAAATATTCATATTTTTTTAATTGCGTTTTATAATTACTTTTAAAAGTATTTTTTATGAATTTAGTTGTTTAAAATATCTTCATTTGTTTATCTTTTTAATTTAGCGATTTTTAAGTTGACTATTTTAAATTTTAATTGGAGTTAAAGAAAGTATTATCAACTTCAAGTTTAAAGATTTCAGATATTATTTGTTAGCAATAGCAGCATTATGTGTGGTGTAGAATTAACTACGCTTGAAGAAACTTTTTTTGCCTTTGATCTGAAGTGCACTTTTATTGTTTATCCAAGGCACAAATCTTATTCGTTTGTCACTTTTTCTGAAACTAAAAAAGCTATTAATGCATTTTTAGAGCTAAATGACACACAACCACCAAATTTTCCGAAAGAAATTGCGCTATTTTACGTGACAAATTGTAAGCTTTATTATTTTTCCTAAGGAATTAAAAACAATTATTAGTCTTAGAATTGATTAAAAATTGTTTGGTTTTTTTATAATTTATAATTTTTTAACATTTACTTAAAAAATAGACATAGTTATTTTTTGTTTTGTGTGTTTTTTTTAAATGCACAAAGCTTTCTTATGTATTGAATTATATTCTGTATTTTTAAATGTTTTTTTAGTGCCAGAAGATAACCCTGTTTTTAAAAAAACAAAAGACATACAGGGATTGAAAGTTGTGCCAAACTTTGTTTCTGGTGAAGAAGCGCAGAATTTAGTAAAATTCATTGAGTCTTCTGAAAGCGGTTTGTTATTTTTTTGTAATTCTTATAATTTATTGGCTAGCTGTGCTTTTTTATTTTTTACTGAACTTTTTATTTTGTTATTTTAGCATATTTAAAAAATAGACGTGTGTTGCATTTTGGTTTCCAATTTGATTATTCTAAAAATAATGCCTTTCAATCCGCTCCACAAATTCCACAACAAATTTTTGGCAAATTAATAGATAAGATTATTAAAGAAGTTTTTCCACTATTGAATAGCACAGATTTTTATCCGGATCAAATAACAGTTAATATTTATGAGCCTGGTCAAGGTATTCCGTTTCATGTCGATACTCATTCAGCTTTTGAAGAACCAATTGTTTCACTTAGTCTTATTTCTGATGTTGTTATGGAATTTTGTGATTGTGCCAACTTGCGTGACACTACTAGCATTTTTTTACCTGCTGAAAGTTTATTAATAATAACAAACGAGTCGCGTTATCGATACAAACACGGGTTTGTTTATTTACTTTTTTTGCTCTTGTACTAAACTTTTTATTATTTATAATAATAGCCGAAAATTTTTTTGATGAATAATATATTATAACTTTCTTTCCTAATTTATAATCAATTTAAATTTTAAAGTAAACTATATAAATTATCTATCAATTTAACATTTTTTTGAATTTTAGAATACTTAATAGGAAATATGATGTAAATCCAATAAATAATCGTTTAACTAACCGAAAAAAACGAATTTCTATAACGTTTCGACAAGTTCGTAAAATACCATGTATTTGTCCATTTTTTGAGTTTTGTGATTGGGATAGAAGTGGAAAAATGGCCTTGCCGAGTAACAATTTTGATGGTTATAATTTGGAAAACGAATACGTTTATAAGGTTTTTATTTTATGTATCGAAATAACAGTTAATTACTGAATTTTAAGTTTATAAAGCTTCTAATATAATTTTTTGAAGAATGAAAAAATATGAATTTATATTCTGACTAAATATGTACAGAAATATTTTAAAGGTATATGAAGAAATCGCCGAACATTTTGATGAGACTAGAAAGGCTAATTGGAGCGTTGTCAATAAATATTTGGACAGTTTAGAGGAGAGTAGTATTGTAATAGATGCTGGTTGTGGGAACGGAAAATATTTGATTAGGCAGGATTCTTTGTATAAAGTTTATTTTTTAACTTATTCAATTTATTAACAGTATGTCTAGTCCTATAAATTCTTTTATTTGTTAAAATATTTAAAATTAAAAAGATTCATTTTTTTTAATAACATCTTAGATTGGAGGTGATTTATCCGAAAACTTAGTAAAGATTGCGTACGAAAAAAATTGTCATGTTTTCCGCGGTGACGCGCTTGCACTTCCGATTCGCAGTAATTCAGTTGACGCGGCGCTTTCTATTGCGGTTATTCATCATTTTTCGACATATGAAAGGCGTAAGCGTGCTTTGCTTGAATTATTACGTATTTTAAAACCAGGAGGTAGTGCTTGTGTTACAGTTTGGGCAGTAGAGCAAACGCAATCAACAGCTGAAACAGAGTCTGTTTATTCAAAGAGTCGAAAAAATAAGTAAGAGTGTTTAATTTATTAGACAAAAAATTTTATCAAAACTGAGTGGATTTCATAACATAAAAAGTTTTTAGACACGAAATCGGTGAAGAAAACCAAGATTTGTTTAATGTAAATGTTTTGGAAAATGTAATAAAAAAGCTTTGTGTTCACGATGGTCGAAGTACGTTTGCACAACAAGATATGCTTGTACCGTGGAATTCAAAAAATATGGGTTTGGATCCGTCTAGTCGACAATTTTTTCGTTACTATCATCTTTTTGTAGAAGGAGAATTGACTGCGTTAATAAAACAACTACCAAATTGTCAAGTTAAACATGCTTGTTTTGAAGAAGGAAATTGGGCTGTTATTTTTGAAAAATTGTAGTAGATGTTGAAAATAAATTGCCTTGACTATGATTTGTAAGGCTATTCATCTAATTAATTTTATTATCTTAATTTTTTATGTATAATTTTTTTTGTTATTGTTATTTGTTGTTAAAGATGTTTTATAAATATATTTTATTGTAATATTATTTTAATATGTTTTAAACATAGTTTAATACTTTTTTATTTAACTGGATTTATTTTTGTTAAGTTTTTTATGGATACAAACATAAACCTTGCATCCGATGTTCGGCGTTTTAATTCAAGGATACTACCTTGTTGTGATTCATACTTGAAAGAAAATGGAAGATTAGAAAAAGCATTGGAACGCGAAAAAAGAAAGCGGAAAAAAGTAGAAAAAGCTTTTGCTCAGCTCTTAATAGCTTATAATTCGGTAGTAGATGTGAAACGGTTTGTCTTGACTATTATTTTTTTTAAATATTCTTTGTGTATCTGAAAGTACTTATTATGGTTTGTTTTTTGTTTAGGATATGTAATGTTTCTACGTCTTCTGACGATGACGAAGTAATTGGTTTTTTGGAGTCTAATGATGAAAAAGAAAACTTTTCCGAAATAAGTAGTAATGATGCTAATAATAACATTTGTCCAATTGTTACTAATGCTCAAATTGAAAAAAAAGAATCACTATTGGAAGGTTTGAGATATATATTTCAGTGTCTTTACTACTTTATTATTTTAATAATTTTTTTAAAGCGGGACTTTCTACACAGAAAGCTGTTTTTCGTAACCGGATTTCAGTTGCCCCGCCCGAGCCTAACTTAAATGCTAGAAAGTCTTTTAAGACTCAATCCGCGGAAAAATCTTTTGTGGCGCCGTCTTCTAAATTAGAGAATGAACAAAATATTTCTAAAAATTGTAGAAATGTAGTTTTTACTCGATATCCAGATGTCGAAATTCCAAATCTTGTGCAACATTTTTATAATGAGAATCACAATAAAAAAGCTTTATTTTCTCAACACCAATCAAATTATGCCTCTAACGTACAAAATCCAGCATGGTATTTTTTGGGATTGGAGGATAATGACAAAGCTGAGAGAAAGGTTTTTTATAGATACTTTACTAATTTTTTATTTAGTTATTTGGTAACTCCCAAAAATAATAGTTTTTTGTTTAAATTTTAGAAAGAAATTCGCCAAAGTAGAGTTGATTCTTGGCTTCAACAAAGTGCTAAGCGTACGCAAGCAATTGCAAAAACTTCAGAACGTCGTGCAAAAATTGCCGCTAATCGACGAGCTGTAGCAATAGATATTCTTCGCGGCCAGCGTGAACTAGATGATGAAGCTTTTCGCATTTTGCATACTGATTCTTCGACAATTTCTTCGTTTCCAGATCATTTTATGCGTGAAATGCGATCATTGTCTAGAAGGTAAAAATTTTTTTAATGGTTAGTTATTAAATCAAAAAGCTTTAATAAACGAGAAATTTATGCTAATATAAAATTTTTAGGAAATACATGGAATCTCAAAGGAGATTTGAAAGAGAACGTGGAAATCCCCAAGAAAAAAAACTCCAAATGGCAACTAACAAAATACTTGCACATGTAGGCTATTTTTGTAATTAATTTCTAAAGTAAACTGATGTTATTAAAAAGCTTGTTGAATTCATCTTTTCTAAATTATTGAAGGAGTATTACTAAAATTTGGTGCAATTATTGCTTACTGTAAAGTTTTGTGTTTAATATACCATAAATATAATGTAGTTTAAAACTTTTTAGACTTCGGCAACTATAAC